>CM018033.1:12801379-12976662 GCA_008638375.1 Nyssa sinensis | reverse complement strand
TATGTGAAGTACTCACTTCAAGGCTATTTTGTTTATTTTCTTTACATTCGTTTGATGTTTATGCTTTATGATTTATATATCGATGTATGGATGCTCGAATGTTTAGATGGATCAATAAAAAATGAATAAAATCTGAAATACCTTGCATATATGTCATTCTATGACATTTGCATTTGCACTACATACCCTCTAAACCTTGGACAGTTAGTAGCCCTCGCCCCATATGCTTACTCAGTTTGACAGGTGTCGCCAGTGAAAGCCCTCCACTCCTTAATCAAATACCACTTGACCGAGGACACTACATTCTAGTGGCCTTGGGATGGTATACAAAAAGACAATGTGGTACCGTTTGACCATAGTCATTACAATCTAATTGCTATGGGAGGTATATGGCATGTCTTGTCAAAAGGGGATACATGAAACATTTACCCGATCAAAGCGTCATGCATATAATCTACCATAGATTCATGATTCAAAAATTTAAACCTAGTTCTGGTAAGACGTACAAGAATTTTTTTTGCGCAATTTCTACGAAAGTTAAAAAAATTTAGAAAGTCAAAAAAAATACCCCACTTTTGTTGAGCTGATTGGCACAAAAGTTAAAATCCCCTGTATTCCGATTGGCACACAAGTGAGTGCTGATCGGCACTCCTTGTGTGCCGATCAGCACATAGAGTAGTCCCTCTACTTTACAAAATTTTGTCTAGATTTCTTAATTTTTTTGAAAAAAAAAAAAAAACTCTAATTTTTTCCTGAAAAACAATTTTAGCAAGCTACACGGGGCTATAAATGATACTTTCTTAGATTTTCTTCACACCAAATAAGTTAAATAACACAAGTGTTTTCCAAAAGCAGGTAACCCACAACCTGGCTTGGAAACGGACTAGCCGAGGCCGATTGATCTGACCCTCAAACCTTCAACAAATCAGAAAACACACAACTCTAGTTGCAATGGACCTTGAAGAGAGACTGTAGATTCTGGCTGACATTAAGCAAGACATGGTCGATTACCGAAAGGAGAACTAAAGGCTCTTCCTCACAGTTTAAGATATCACCACCTCTTATCCCGACAAGTAATGACAATCCATGCTAAGTGCCACCAGTCCCGCCTCAAAGATGGATAACAATATCACATTAGCAAAACACCAAGATCCACCCACCATGATCCTTATGATTGGGGTGAACAGTACGGACCTATAGAGATCCCGAAAGCAACCAATCGAGGGCCTGCTCACAGGTTGGAAAAAAATGGAGACTCTATTTTACAAAGCTCACCGATGGGTGATGATATGGTCCGATATTCACAAGTTATCTCTCTATCCAGGACATTCGGCTTTCCTTAAAATTCAAAATTTGGAACCTTAACAAATTTGATGGAACCACATGAATCAAAAACTCATCTTAAGCTATTATGTAAAAGCCATGCAACCATAGGGGCCAACACCAATGTCTTGGTCCAAATGGTTCAACAAACCTTAACCGAGCTGCTCTACGAGGGCACCTAAACTTAGAAGATGCACTTTCCAAAGATTGGGAAGAACTATACAATGCCTTTGTCAAGTAGTACAAGTACAACAATGAACTTCATATCACTCTTCGAGACTTCGAGACTTTGAGACCACTAAGCAAGAACTAAAAGAAAGTATGTCCATATTCATCACTAGGTGGCAAACTAAGCAGCACCAATGATCAACCGGCCAATTGAGGCCGAACAGGTTCAGATGGTCAAAAAAAATTTTCTTCTGGTCTATTGTGAAACTCTCTTGGCCCAATACTTGAGACGTTCAAAGCAACTAATAGGGGCTAGAGCACAAGTAGAAGATGCAAGTTAACAATGGCATTCTTAAAACAAGTGACCCAAAGCCTCACAAGATCTTCCCAACCTCTAAGCCAAGTGGACCAACCCACATGATCACTGTCGTCATGACATCAAGGTCATTTTCATGGCCAACATTGTAGGGTATCCCATAGAACGCCCTCAAAGGTAGTTCTCATATTTACTAGTACCAATAGGTGAGATATACAATAACCTCCGAGAGAAAGGGCTTTTTCAACCCCTTGGAACCAAGACCGACTCTGAACCCTTTACCCAAGGGGTTTGATCCGAACCAGCATTGTGCCTATCATCAAGGCAACAGGCATAACACAAATCAATGTTGAGCTCTAAAGCATACAATTCAATACCTAATTGATAGATGAACAATAGGGCTCCACCAACAAAGCCTAATGTCACCACCAACCGTTACCAGCCCACAATACATGAGTTAATATCAACATGTTAAATCTTGAAAATTCAAATCCAAACGGCCTCATCAATGACTCCACAAACAACTCCAGGTGTAGCATGATCACTTGGGATGAACTCATGGGAAATAAAAGGTAGTCCGGCTCAACCAATGCAGTACATGTCACACGAGGGGGGAGACCATTCAAACCCACTCATCTATAAGAAGATGACCCATTCACAAAGTTTTTTAAGCCCAAAAAATCAATAAGAGTCCCACCTCAAGTTCTTATCGAAGAACAGCTCCTCAAACAGCTCAAGAAAACACAAGCCCACATCTTAGTATGGTGGTTATTGACATCGTCCTTTCCACACAAACAGACTATTTTGAAGCATCTCAATGAAGCATAGGTTCCTACCACCACTACCCTCGCACAACTCACGCAAATCATTAGAAGGGTCTAATTTAACAATATTGTCACTTTCACAAATCATAACTTACCAAAAAGAGGGGTCGACCACACTAAGGCTTACATATTACTATAGATACCCTCGAAAGAGGATACCTATGGTGCTCATTGACAATAGCTCTACTCTCAATGTTTGTTCTCTTAGGACTACAAAATGCCTTGGCTTAGAAGTAGTTGATCTCATTCCATCAACCTAAGTAGTGAGGGCATATAACAATACTCAGAGGTAAGTTGTAGGGGTCATGGAACTTAACATAAATCTCGGTCTGGTTGAAAGCACCATATATTTTCAAGTATTCGACATCCTGACATCCTTTAATTGCTACTTTGAAAGGCTATGGTTACATGAAATGAAACGCTGTATCGTCCCCTTTACATCAGAAGCTCAAATTCACCTGTCAAATAGGGGTAGTCACCATACATGGGGACGTTGATCTTACCAACAATGCTTTCCCCATACTAGGGATCCAACACAATGATAATCATTTACCCTTGTTAGGCTTTGACCGTATAAGGAGCCTTGAGATAGAACAAGTACTTGATAGAGGCTTATACAAAAAGGCCGTGATAAACATGAGGGTCCACATAGGATATGTGTTGGGTAAAGGCCTCAAATTTAATTTACAAAGTCTACCTATACCACCCTGCCAACCGAAAAGAGAATACACATTCGAGCTTGGATACTCAGCCACTGAGGAAGATTTCCGTGACAAGTCTTTGGCCATACAAGCCAAAGAAAATTGCTAGAGAATGGAGGCTGCCCTCTAAACTCATAGAAATAAAGCCTTACTTCCTCACCTTGAATGGGGGTTTTGTCAAGTAATGAGAGGACTATCTGTACTATAGGTTCCCTAAGCCATGGTGTAATGCTAAGGCCAAGACTAGAGTTCCTAGTGGGTAATATATAGGCGACTACACTTGTGGTTATGACGAGGATGTGACGGTACCAGTTGAACAACATGATCCTCAACAGGAGGACTAGATCGAAGTGCTCGAAGGATTGACAGATTGCTACGTCGAGATGCAACTCACTGATTGATAGGGTTGACATGATCTCTATAGAAAACATGGGAGAAGATCCAGTTAAAGGCATTACACCCATCTAAGCTCCAATCAACAATTGGCTCCTACTCAAAGGGTGCCAACTTTAGATGAACAACTTGAGTAGGAATTCAATCACCTAGACTTGACTGATACAAATTCTGACAATGCTTTTAACTCCAAGTCTGATGACTCTCTTTCTTTAGATTTCATTAATCTTGATGAACTTGCTGATTTTATTTTTCCTCCCTTCAATGAATAAATTCTTTTTTTGAGTATCCTTTAATGTGTAAATAATAAACATGATGATGAATTTGAGGAATACAATAATCTTGACAAAGAGGATAGAAAGTTTCTAATAGACTTAGCCAAAACAGTCACCAAATCTTAAGAAAGGCTCAACCTGTCATAGAACAAACGGTGATCGTTAACCTAGGCTTAGAAGGTGAAACTAAAGAGGTCAAGATCGGTACAACTCTTAGCCAAGGTGAACACGAAATCCTGTCTGAACTGTTAAGGGAATTCCAAGATGTCTTCGCATGGTCCTACAAGAACATGTCCGGGTTAGATATGGACATAGGCCAACACAAAATCCCCACCTATCCTGACGCCAAACCAATCAATCAGAAGTTGAGGATTGTCAACAAGAGTGGTCCCGCAAAATTAAAGAGGAAGTCGAGAAACAATTAGCGATAGGCTTCTTGGTCGTGGTCAAATACCCGCAATGGTTAGCCAATACCGTCCCTATACCCAAGAAGAATAGGTGAGTTCGCATATGCATTGACTATAGGGACCTCAACAAAGCCTGTCCAAAAGATGAATTTTCCTTGCCAAACATAGACCTTTTAGTAGACAATATAACTCAACATGTCATGATGTCCTTTATAGATGGCTTCGCGAGGTATAATCAAATCAAGATGCACCCTGATCACATGGAAAAAACTGCCTTCACAACACAATGAGGGACATACTGCTACACAATCATGCCTTTCGACTTGAAAAATGCAAGGGCTACATATCAAAGGGCAGCCACAACCATCCTACATGAGTTTATTCATAAAGAGGTCAAAGTCTTTGTCAATGACATGATAACAAAATCTAAAAGCAAGAAAGGTCATTTTGACTGCCTAAGAAAGTTCAAGAGAATCAAGAAATACAAAATGAGACTAAACCCTCAAAAATGCGTATTCAGGGTCATGTCAGAAAAACCCCTAAGCTTCATGATAAGTCAAAGAGGGTTAGAAGTGAATTTGCAAAAATCAAAGCCATTATGGAAATTCTTCTGCCCAAAATAGAAAGCAAGTTAGGGGTTTCTTAAGGAGACTTCAATACATCAGTAAAGTTATATCACAGCTAACTACTATCTATGAGCCCATTTTTAAAATTCTAAAAAAAGATTCTCCCTAAAAATGGAACCCCTCATGCCAAGAGGCTTTCGAAAAAATCAAAGAATAACTGACCAACCCACCAGTCCTAGTTCCCCCACAACCTGAATTTCTTTTTGTGGGCACCAACACCAGAAAAAATGGAAAACAGTATGTCATCCTTTTTTGTGGATTTAAAGGAATCCCGGCTATTTCTTTCCCTTAAGCTGGGAAGGAATGCCTCTTATTGGAGATAGAGAAATTGAGGAGTCAGTAGGTTATTTTTGGGCAAGAAACAAGCAAACCCATTACAACAGAACATAATCAAAAGAAAACTAAAAAGGAATGGAATGCTCAAAATTTACATCGCCTTGTCTCCTAATTATATTCTAAAGATCCCTTGACATGGATAAAATAAAATAAGACATTGAAATAATACAAAACCCAAAGAAAACATAAATTCGGGGGCTAAGGTACAGAGTAGGAAGGTGTTAGGCACCCACTCCACCCAATCCAAATAGATTGACCTTGAATATTCACTTGTAAGGCTATTTTTTCATGAGAAAAACTAAAAATAAAAATGTGAGTCCTGAAGAGATAAATAATAGAAGATCTAGTATAAAGAGATAAAATAAAACATAAAAGATAGAAAAAAGATCTGACTTGAGCCTAAAGGCTTCATACGTATTCATTTAGAAAACAGAATCAGAGTCACATTGTTATCCGGTTTACTCTTTTTTATCAAGAATGATAAAAAAGATGAGATCAACCGGATTTATAAAAAAAAAAAAAATTGTTAAGGGTTGGAGAACATACCTTATTTAGTCGTGGGAGTCGAGCAACACTTTAGCTAAGAAATTCTGGATCGAAAGACTTTAATCAGGCAAATTTCCTGCTTGTTCTTCGATTTGGAAGGTGTTGCTTCGACTTGCTTCACGAAGGGAGGCTGTTACTTCGGCAGGGCTTCAGCCTCGAGAGAGGGAGAGTTCTTGTAAAGAGAACTCTAAAACTAAACTAACAGCGTAAGGCTATGAAAATTGTGTCTTTCTCTGTCCCCTAAAACTGATGGCCTGGGACCACTATTTATAGGAAAATATGGAGCTTTGGTCCAAGGGTCTAAGATGAAACTCTAAAATGAAGGGCTAGGATCATGTCTTCAGTGATAATTATCTAATTAAATAAATAAAAATTGAGATAAAAATGATTATCCTAACTAAATGAATTAAAAAATAATTATGACAATGCACGAACCAATAGAATTGATGTCTACATGCAAGTGCCAATGAGATAAAAGAGGAATAGAATTAAATTGGAAAATAATCTCTAAAATGAAAATGTCCAAGTTTAATGTATCTCCATTTAAGGAAACATCAAGCAATCAGATTTATGGAAACTCTAAAAGTGAAAAGTCCTAAATAGACTACTATCACTCAAGATTACCAAATTGCCCCCAATTCGGTAGAAAATCTCTAAATTGCCACAAGACAAATGAAATGACCAAATTATCCCTAATTCGTCAACCAAATGTTAAAATTACCAAAATACCCCCATGTGGGTAAAATGATATAAAAACTAGAAAAATGCCCCTCAAGTGACTAGGAAATCCTATTGAGGATAGGATTGTGACAAAATTACCAAAATGTCCTTAGTGGGCAAAAAAGTGACAAAATTACTAAAACACCCTCCAATGGATAGAAGAGTCCTAATGGGAGTGGGTCTCTATCAGGAAGAGTGCTACTTGGACTAGAACTCTGACATGAGAGTCCTAACAGGGGTGGGACTCTATCGGGAAGAGTCCTACTTTGACTAGGACTTTGGCAGAAGAGTCCTAACAAGAGCGGGACTCTATCGTAAAGAGTCTTACTTGGACTAGGACTCTAGAAAGAGAGTTCTAACGAGAGTGGGACTTTATCGAGAAGATTCCTACTTGGATTGGGACTTTGGCAAAAGAGTCCTAGTAGGAATAAGACCCTGTCAAGAGAAATCCTAATGGGAATAGGACTGTATCAGGAGGAGTTCTAATGGAACTGGGACTCTGGTAAAAAGTCCTAGAGGGAATAGGACTCTGTTAAGAAAAGTCCTAATGAATAGGACTTTGTTAGGAGGAGTCCTAATGGAACTGGGACTCTGGTAGAAGAGTCCTAATGGGAATAAGACTCTATCATAAAGAGTCCTAATAGGAATAGGACTCTCTCAAGATAAGTCCTAATAGAATTGGGACTGTGGTAGAAGAGTCTTAGAAGGAATAGGACTTTGTTAGGAAGAGTCCTAATAAGAATAGGATTCTGTTAGAAAAAGTCCTAATGGGAATAGAACTTTGTCAAAAAGAGTCCTAATGGAACTGGGACTCTGGCAACAGAGTCCTAGCGGGAATAGGACTCAATCGGGAAGAGTCCTACCTGAAATAGGTTTCTTAGCATAATTACAAAATTGCTACTTCCTAATCAAAAGTTACAAAATAAATTGGGACTCTAATAGAGGAGTCCGAACTGGTAGAAAAATCATTGCATGGCCACCCCCTCATAAAGCTCCAAGAAGTTAGGGTCGAAGTCAAATGAGTCGAAGTCTCTCATGTTACCAGAGGGCGATATAGGAGAAAAGAGCTACACAACATATCTACTTGGCGAATCACTTTCGCCCAAGTAATATACCCTCTCAAAAGCGCCTTCCAAAATCAAGCGTCGACACACTATGCCAATACTCTGCTCCATTGAGGCCAGAACCACTCTTCAAGGATTTCATCAAATCTTTTATAAAAAAAAAAAAGGCATAAGTTTCTCACATCACGTATCAACAAAAGGAAATTTCCAAATAGGGGAACTAACTTTGTCTGCTTGGAGCATGTCCAAGGCCTCCCGGAATCTCTAGACCACGTTCGCCCCGCAGCGAGTTTGCCTGTTCGCCTTCCACCACCACCACATGCAGGGAAATATGTTCTCTTCTTCCTCCACCAATGGATAGGGCAACAATTGGAGGAATTCATAGGCCCAAATCTATTGAAATAAGAAAGTCAATCAACACAACATTTTTTTCTTGAAAAAAAATGAAATGAGGGAATTCAGAAATTCATACCTCCCAAGTAATATTGAAACCACCGAGTACCTTGGTGACTGCCCAGGATAGTACACACATCCAACAATACAAAACAACTTCTACGCCGTGTCCCTAGTTGAAGTGCCCAAAATTTTCCACATCTTCCAAAGTAGGGAGGCACCAATGGTGGATAGTGTCACCAGCATTAGCCAAAAGAGTCTGGCCAAAGACAAAAAGCATGAAGGCTTTAGTCAACTAATCCTTCTCAAAGCGTTATGGCACTCCTAGAAGCTACAGTTCTCCAAGATATGCCTAACCTGCACCGCACCACCGGAGGCTAATGTGGGCTACCACCCTAGAAGCCGAAAAATCTCATCACCCCAGTTGTGTATTTCACTATCCCATGGAATTCGATCACTGCCGACCCGAATGCCCATGATCATTGAGAAGTCAATGAGAATTTTCTAGTCATGGTCAACATGGACTATCTAATCTTATAATTGCTCAAAACTGGCTACTTTCACCGGCCATTGGCATCGAAGGGGCAAATCAGCCCACCACTCCTCGATGTCTGGCGCAGAGCCCCAAACATGGATTTCCAAGTCTGACTGTAAAGAATCAAAACCAATATGTTAGAAAAGCTTTTCAAATGCTATAATCATGCCAAACGAGCATGAACCAAATGCAAAAAGCCAAGGCAAAGTAAAAACTGCCTATTCAAACATTTTCACAAGCTCGTGAAGTGCACCTTCCAAAAGGCACGTGGGTGAAATACCTATGCATGCATGCAACCAAATTTTTATGCAAAATGCTTTCAAAGTGTGAAAAAAAAAAAAAAAAAAAACCAAATGCATCAAGAATCTACTCAAAAATCTCAAAACAATCAATAGAAAACTCAAGAAAATCCATATTTGGCCATTCCAATACCGATGCGACAAATGGTGCACCACCTCTTAGAGTAAGCTCGTGCTGTTTTAAAACCCCAAGGCTAGTTTATATTGAAAAACTATGTCATGCACTAGTTAGGACATCCCCAAATGTCGATCAATATCAAACATTGGGTTCGAGTCACTAAGGCCTTCACTTGATATTTTTTCTTGAAATTTTTGAATTTGTTGTTGAAAATCAAATCGTTTGATCTTTCGAAAGGTCAAAAAAATGTCTAATACTTCAATCTAACCTCCTTTACAACTCAGCAAAAAATGGCCATAAGAGGAGTAGAAGAGTGTTCAAGAACGTAATGAGAAAAACTAAAAGTCGCAACAATTTAAAGCACACTACCTAGGCACCCGAGTGCCGATTGGCACTCACGGGTAGCAGATCAGCACACAAAAGGTGAAAACCCCACCTTCTGTGTGCCGATCGACACACAGGGGCTGGGCAAGCCAATCTTTGGGCTTTGGCCTATTTCGCAAATCTTAGCCCATTTTGACCCATTTCTGACCATTATTTGTCAAAATCAAGCATTTTGTCAAAATAGGTCTAAAAATCTGTCGTGATTCAACACTGAACATGAAAGGGAAAATTGGTACTTTGCCAAAATCGGTCAATGTTGACCAACTTGTCATTTAGTGACGTGGACATACTAATCCAAAACTGCCATCAACTAACTCATGATTTATTTCAAAAGATCATGCACATAGCATTTCCTTTTATGGTCCCTCAAGATCCAGACCGTGTTTTTCAAGTGAAAACTACTTATTTCTCAAACAAATTAAGATCACTGAGTCAACTCAACTCATTCCCTAGTGAAGTCCGAACCATCATCCTTTTCTCAAAGCAATTCAGTTCCCCAGCAAAATATATTCTGGCATTCCCCATGGAGTGTTTATTCTCCACAAAAATCGTCTAAGGTCGTAATTCATCTCGGCAAAAAAATCATCTGAGGAAGTAATCCATTTTGACCATATGTTCATCAAGGATGGTCACATTTCATCGTCCTGTTAGGATAATATTCCTTTCAAGTAAGCTGTCTATCGCATCACCATCCTATCAGGATAGCATTCATTTTGGGTAAGTTTTATATTGCATATCATCCTATTATGATAGCATTCATTTTGACTAAGCCGTCTATTGCATCATCATCTTGTTATGATAACATTCATTTCGAGTAAGCCATCCATCGCATTATATTTTATCATCCTGTCAGTATAGCGGTCCTTTTGGGTAGGGGTGTCAATTTTTGACATGACACGATAACACGACTCGAACCCGACACGTTATTAGCGGGTTTGGGTTGAGCTTATATGGGTTTAGGTCATAAACGGGTCAACCCGTTTAACACAGTTAATAAACATATCGTGTTCGGGTTGTAATCGAGTTGACCCGTTTAACACGAAATAACTCATTTAATTATTCGTGTCAAACTCATTTAATACAAACCCGCCTAACCCGTCTGACCCATTTATTATCTATATAAGTAAGGTTAGTTTTGCAAATTACATCCAAACAAAAAGCCTAATGAATTTTAGATTTTAAAGCCTACTCTCAGTTAAAAATGATTATTATTACTATAATGTGTTAAAAATGAATGAATTAGATTTTATCTAGTAATTTTATTATGAAAACAGGTTATAGAATTTAAATGGGTCATCTTATTCATGTTTTAACATGACTTATTTAATAAATGGGTTATATGGGTCATGTCGTGTTATTCGTGTTTTAACATGACCTGTTTAATAAACGGGTTATACGGGTCGTCTCGTGTCACCCATGTGTTAGGGTTGAGCAAGTTGACACAATTAATTAATCGTGTCGTGTTCGGGTCAACCCATATAGTATAATACTCTTACCTTGACATGACACGAATATGACATGACACGACACAATTGACACCCTTACTTTTGGGTAAGTCGTCTATCAATCCTGTTAGGATAGCATTCCTTTCAGGTAATTCATCTATTGCATCACTTTTTATCATTCTATTAGGATAGTTCCTTTCGGGTAAGGTGTCTATTGCATCACCATCTTGTTAAGATAGCATTCCTTTTAGGTAAGTCGTCTATCACATCATTTTTTATCATCTTGTTAGGATAGTGTTCATTTCGAGTAATCCATCTATCGCATCACCATCCTGTTAGGATAAGATTCTTTTCGAGTAAGCCTTCTATCACATCACATTTCACCATCCAGTTAGGATAGCGTTCCTTTTGGGTAAGCCGTTTATCACATCATATTTTATCATCCTTTAAGAATAGCGTTCTTTCTGGGTAAGTCGTCTATCGCATCACATTTTATCATTCTGTTAGGATAGTGTTCCTTTCGGATAAGCCATCTATTACATCACTTTCTATCATCCTATTAGGATAGCATTCATTTTGGGTAAGCCGTCTATCGCATTCCCTCTTATCAACCTACTAGGATAGAATTCCCTTTTAGGTAAAATATCCGAGGACGTAAGACCATCTTATGAGAACACAACCACATGAAAGACTTGTTAGGATCACATTTCTTATCAAGTAAGACTCCGATGAGTCATTTCTGAGGGTATAACTTCACAACAATCTTATCGAGATAAGCCTCTTTAGAGAAATTCGGTAAGGACAACACTCATTTTTGCTAGTTACGAACTACAAAGGGTCTGATTTGCCCGAGGAAAATACGTAGGAATCTTATATAGGAATGAGTCCGACCATGTCAAATAAAAAAATCATAATCAATGACAAAATAGCTATCTCTTTTTCTTGCGTTAACATTCACTTGCTAGCAAATTTTGTCAACGAGGGGCTTTTTGTAAACACCTCATTTTGTGATCCTTTTTAAAGTGGTAGCAATTTGGTAGTTACACTAAGAAACCTACATCTACTGGGACTCCTCCTGATAAAGTCTTAGTCCAAGTAGAACTCTTCCCGATAGAATCTCACTCCCATTAGGACTCCTATTGACAGAGTCCTAGTCTAAGTAGGACTCCTCCCGATAGAATCCCACTTCCATTAGAACTCCTCTTAACAGAGTCTTAGTCTAAGTAGAACTCTTCCTAATAGAATCCCACTTCCATTAGGACTACCCTTGACAGAGTCCTAGTCCAAGTAGGACTCTTCCCGATAGTCCTATTCCTATTAGGACCTTCTTGATATAGTCCTACTCCAAGTAGGACTTCTCCTGACAGAGTCCTATTCCTATTATGACTCCTCCTAACAGAGTCATAGTCAAAGTAGGACTCTCCTATCAGGGTCCTATTCCCATTAAGACTCCTCCTGACAAAGTCCAAGTCCAAGTAGGACTCTCCTGCCAGAGTTCTATTCCCATTAGACTCTTTCTAACAGAGTCTTAGTCCAAGTAAGACTCTTCCCGATAGAGTCTCATTCCCATTAGCACTCGTTTGATAGAGTCCTAGTCCAAGTAGGACTCTTTCCAATAGATTCCTACTCCCTTTAGGACTCTCGTCCCAGAGTTGTAGTCCAAGTAGGACTTTTCCCAACGGAGTCCCACTATCATTAGGACTCTTCTACCCATCGGAGGGAATTTCGATAATTTCAGCACCTTTTTGCCTACTGATAGTATTTTGGTAATTTTGGAATAATCCTACCCTTAGTAGGACTTCTTAGTCAATTGAGGGCATTTTTGTAATTTCATATCATTTTACCCACATGGGGTATTTTGATAATTTCATCCCTTTGGTGATGAATTAGGGGTAATTTGGTCATTTTGCATGTTTTGTTGCAATCTAAGGATTATCCACTGAATTGGGGGTGATTTGGTAATCTTGATGATAGTAGTATATTTAGGCTTAATTAAGACTTTCCATTTTTAGAGTTTCCATAAATATGGTTGCTTGATATTTCCTTCAATGGAGATGCATTGAACCTGGTTTTTTTTATTTTAGAGTTTATTTTCTAATTAAATTATATTTCTCTTTCATCTTATTGGCTCTTGCATGTAGACACCAATTCCATTGGTTCCTGCATTGTCATAATTATATATTCATTTATTTAGTTAGGATAATCATTCTTATTTAAAATTTTTTTATTTAATTAGATAATTATCACTCAAGACATGATCATAGCCCTCCATTTTAGGGTTTCATCTTAGACCCTTAGATCGAATCTCTATATTTTCCTATAAATAGAGCCCCTTGGCCATCAATTTTAGGAGGACGATTTCCACAGCCTCACGCTGTTAGCTTTGGGATATGACAGAGTTGGTATCAGAGTAAAGGTTACCTAAGATAGGTAACACATCAGAGCAAGAGTTGCCTAAAGTAGGTGACTTAGGTTACAAAAGCGCAAGTCACTAGTAGGGTTAGAATTACCCAAACCAATACTAACCAAACATAGTTGGTAAATTGGAGCTTAGGTATCCCAACCTAAGCAACTGTCAAAAGTAAGTTTTTACATAAATCATTTTGCAACGAGAAACCGTCAAAACGTTAGGTACATAAAATCGATGAAACAAAGAAATGAGTTGATGAGAAGTTTTGGATCCGAAATCCATAAGTTCTTGATTGTGAGGGACATGAAATTCAGGACTTGATGATTTCCAAGAGCAATATTACAGCTCCATAAGGAATGATTCCTTAGGAATTCAAAACATTCGAGGAATGAAGTCGGAATGGTGCAATGAAAGTAAGTGAATATATGAATCACTCTTGGAGTCAATTAGATTACCTATTGCAGATGACTTTGTTAGGACCAGGGGTCCAATATCGTGATTGGCTAATCCGATTTGACATAACGTGCTTTGATTGTAATCACTACATTAGTCCTAGGCATAGAAGTGACTCAATGCCCCGTTCTACTCCAAAATGGTCCAAACTTCATTGTCGTGCACATTTACTGACTGACTTGATTCATGAAAGGTATTTTGGGTATTTTGGGTATTTCAAACTTTTATTTTGATTTGGATCTCACACACTGTATCCATTGCATAAAGTTGACATCATATCATTATTATGTGTGTAGTTTGCCTTTTATGGTGAAACAATTATCCCAAAAATACATATTTAAGATCACTTAGAGAAATTGCGTTCACAATGCAAGAAGAAGATGACCAACCCTCTGTTGGTCATTCGAACGAACCAAGTGGCTCGTTCGAACAAGCAATAATGTGTGGTCATTTTTGTTAGTTCGATCATCATTTGATAGAAATATTCAAATGAACATCAGAAGGTCATCAAATGTTCGTTCAAATGAAGGGTGCTCATTTGAATGAGTCACTGATTCGTTCGAACGAACACTACGAGTAAAGAAAAAAAAAATTATGTTTTGAAGCCTTATTTGAGATTCGATCTCTATACTATAAATTAACGAAAAATTAATTTTTGAAAAGAGAGACTAGAGAAAATAGAGATAGAAAGAGAGAGAGTTTCCATTAGAGAATATTTATACATGAGCTTCATTTATTTCTCTCATCTTATCATACATTAATTTGATCATCTCACTTGATCCAATTCAATCAAAGAGCCTCAATCATAAATTCATTCAATTGAAGAATTTGTGGAATGCAACCTTTGTCGATTCAATTGTTGAGCAATTGGAAAAGTCTGAGGTTGTATGGAGTTTACAACTCTGTAGAGCGTCGACTGGAGGATTTCAAGATTGCAAAGAACTTGCGGTTGTATAAAGATTTCAACTATAATGGAGACTTGTGGCTACAAGGGAGATTGAAGGCGATTGAGTAGAACAGAGCTTGAGAAACTAAGTCCGGGTCATCATCGTTTCGTAATCAATCTCCCACATAGTGGATTCTTCCATGAGCATGGTTGGCTCCGAAGTTTTACATCACGGATAGTTTTTTGTGGTGGTTTCTCCATCATCGCATTTGGTTTGCAAACTCTATTACTCTTCATACTTTACAATCTCTAAATTGCTCAATATGAATGCTTCCGCTTGATTTAGATTTAGGTTTTCATGAATGTTGAAAATTGGACATCAATTGAATAATTAAGAACCTTAATTGAGTAATTAGATTGTTAATTAAATTGAGAAATTGATAATTGATCACCTAATCAAATTTTCACTTGAATTGAGAAATTGGTAATAGAAATTGAGTAATTGATCAATTAAGCTTGTGATGAATTGTTTGTGCATTGAACACTATATTATAACTACAATGGATGGATTGATCATATTGTTGAATTGAACACATTGATTGTCTATTTCTTGAAATTTCAATTCAAATAGTATGATATCCTTGTTTTAGTTAGTGTTGTGGATGAAAATCTAAAAAATTAGAACAAACCTATTCAATCCCCCCCCTTCCTCCCTTTAGGTTAATTTCACACTAAGTGACCAACCAAAAAATTCAAGGATGAAATTGGAAACTAATATTTTCACAAGCCGCGAGTGATTCTTTACTATAGTTCTACTTTTAAAAAGCTTGAAAACAAAAGAAGTTTTATTGAGGATAGAAATTTTATACACACCGAGATGTATAAGAAACTCAAATTTGTGGTGAATATCTAGATAAAGGAAAGTTTAGGAGGACAGTGGCACTTGTTAGAATGTTGATAGATCCTTAATTACAGGTAAGGTCGGCCATCTTATTGTGTAACTTTGGAGATCAGAAACATGTCTGGCATTCCCTATCCAATCAACAAGCTAGAGTCTCAAATGGATAAGCTCAATAAGGACAAAAGAAAGAGCAAATGAGATATGACTTAGTGATCTAGCCGAGATCATAGAATGATGACGTAAGTAGACGAGTGACTTTCTTCTACAAAGAGATGACTTCCAAAGTACAAGAATGAACTTTGAAGGGCATAGTAGAGAATAGTCTAACTAAGTTTGACACATTAAGAATAGGAAGATGCAAAAGATTTGATGAGAAAGAATTGATCACCAATAAAAGTAAACATAAAACTCTATGATTAAAGATGATCTGAAGTAATCAACAGTTATTGGAATAAACCAAGTACGAAACCATAAACTACGAACAGTAATGGAATGTAGGTCTTGTAAGTAACGAGCACAATATTGCTCTAAAGAATTTCCTAATGCCTCAAATTAGACTCAAGGAACGAAGGGAGCCTCGTACACTTACTATGCTCCAACCCATAATGAATATGAACATAGAATTAGGTAAAGAATACTTGCCTAAGAGGTCAATTCAAATAAAGCACAAGGGATTGATTAGCTTACAAAATAAGCACATGCTTATGAACCCCTAATGTGAGACAAATGAAAATATTCTTCTCTATTAAGAAGAAATTAACACAAGGAGACTGTGAGTGAAACTAGCCCTAACTCAAGGGTACTCATGAAACTAAGAACTCAAAACTCATAAGTAAAGTCATGTGAGACAACTACAGTTAATTAACACTACCAAAAGCAATGTTATAAGAAACTATGATTATGAAAAGAAAATAAGAAAGATTTCCATGTGATTGATGACTTTTAAAGTCTAATGAGATCTAAGAATCAAATGGGAGTAGGGGCCGCTATCAAGCAATACTCAAGTAAGCTAGTTGTGCAATAACGACAAGTAAAAGATTAATGAATCTGAAAAACCCTGAAAATTATTATAGACCAAACAATTAAAGAAGCGATTGACGATAGCAAAAGTCATAAAACTTTAAGACTAGGTTAATCAAAATTGAAAAACCATAATGAGCTACAAGTTCAATGACAAACTAAGCATAACTTCAATCAAACAAATACTTGTAAAGTTACTAATGATAGAAACTGAAAGGTTAGTGAATTGGGTATTCTTATACCGTAAGAACCCTTCGATAAGTCTACTCATACTTAAAAAAGTAAAAAGCTAAGCATACCACTATGCTTCGACTCATGAGACAAGTAGAAAGGCACGAATATGTAAGTGTTTAGACAATGATAGGGAATAAATGCAGAAACTAGGTTCCGAAATTCTTCCAACCCATAAAATGTGTACACATGAAAGCAAAATAAATGTAACAAAAGGCATAGTGCCAATAACTCAACCTAGAAACAAGAAGAAAGAGGATTGAATGAGGATTGACTTACTTTAAAATAAAAGGATTTATGAAATGGACTTACTTATAAGAACCTCAAATAATTGAAAAGAATAGAGGTTAAAAGTTGTTTTTACATTAATAAAGCTTGTAATGCAAAAGACACACGAATAGACTAACCTAGTAAGAGGCCAGGGAACTCATGACGTAAAAATTAAGATAAGACATCTAAAACTTGAGAATAGAGTCAAATAGACAATACAAGCCTAAGGAAATAACATTGTAGGTCAAACGATCAAATCTATAAAGCAAGTCCAAAAGAAGAATTCACAATCAAGAAAGAAGAACTAGCTAAAGACTTTGTTCTTAAAACAAAACAAAGTACCGAGATAACCAAGTTGAGTACTCTCTGAATAACAAAAATATTGCAATCTAGTCACATCTTTCACTCTTAAACACTACTACTCCAAGGAATCAAGAATATGAAAATCCTCATGACTTACCCATAAAAATAAATGCAATGGCTAGGAATAGTACCTAATGGAATACGAGGTGAGCGAAACAGTCAGTCATTGAGGAAATGATTCAAAATATGATGTGAAAATGTAATAAGCTCACAATCACATATTCTAGGACTTATGAAAATAGTACAGTGGTACTAGTATAACATTGTAAGATTGTGAGCTAGAAATTAAGACATTAAGTAAAAAACTAAAAAGTCAAGTCCTTGACTATTAAGACCACTACTAAGTAAGTTAGTAAAACTATAAAAGAAGACGAATGTGTTTAAAATATTTCTCATCTAAAGGACACAATGTCCTAAATACCAATAACAATCCCAAAAGACCAGGCAAAAAACTAGTACAATAGGTTAAGCATAAAAGAAAAAATTATAAATCATGATGAGAATATGAAATTAGGTGAACTAAGGAAAAACTCATTTCTCAATGAAATTAGACGTGTTTAAATAAGAAATTAGTGGTAAAGGTAGAATAGCTTAACCATACCCTTGACTTTCAAGACTACTAGTAATTGAATGAAAATGAGTCAAGTACTATTAGAATGTGCAACGGACGTATGCAAATGATATAAGTGTACGAATGGTTTCCCTACCAGATTAGTTAAGTTTTGGGGACAAAACTCTTTTTAAGGAGGAGAGAATGTAACACCCACCCCCAGTAAATGGGAAATTAAAGCAATGTAATGAAAAATTAACTCAACAAAGAAACTTTTGAAATTTCTTTGAGCTCGGGTTAGAAACTAACCTAACTTAATGGTAAGCCATGACCCTGGTTAAACCACCATTCCAAGTAAAACTGGAAATCAAACCTAACCTAACAGTAGATCATGACCCTAATTAGACTAACACCCATGTGGCGTTAAAATTTAACCTAACTATAGATAAGCCTAACCTAACCCATGATGACAAGATTCATGGGGTTAAGTTATTAATACATCACTAACCTAACATAGATATTGGGAATTATTTAATAAAGTAACTATTAAGAAACTACCAAAAAATATAGGGAAATAATAGCCACTACATCGTGGATACGACGGGTATAAAGTGGGAAGAACATGTATACATTTCACATGTATATACACATGTATAAACAAATATATATATATATATATATATATATCAAATACACAAAATACATGTATACGTATATATACATAAAAATTATCCAAATAAACATACATATGGAAGAATATATATGAGCATATACCTTTGATAATATAGAGGTATATATAGACCAAACGTATGTGTGTGTGGGAGTGAGACATATGAAAAATGCACATGAAAAATGTATATACATGGATAACTATATTTCAAATATACAAGTGTATATATATATATATATATATATATATTTACACACACATGAATGCATATGTATATTTATATATATATATATACATATACACAAACATACACACAATAATGTGTGTGAGGGAGAAGTGTAGGAGAATATGTGTGTGAACGGATGTGTGTGTGTTAGCATGTGAACTAGCGTATGTATTAGGTGTGAGTGTGATTGAAGGAAAAGAAGGTAGCCACCTTCCTTAATCTTGAAACAAGAATAAAAAAAGGGGCAGTGGACTACAGAAAGGGTCAACCTTAAGACTGTCGTAGGAGCTAAGGAAGATAGAGAGAGAGAGAGAGAGAGAGAGAGAGAGAGAATCAAAGAAATTGAAAGAGAATAGAGGAATAGAGAGAAGGAAGAATTCTGCATGAGCAAAGTCTTGGACTGAATCACAAAGAATGAGAAATAGAGTTTTCACACTAAGAAAAAGCCATGAAGCAACCAGAATGAAGGAGAAACAAAAGAGAGAGAAAACTATGTTTTAGAGAGAGCAATTCTGTTTGAAGCCCAACCCAAGTGGCTTTTTAATCCTTTAACCTCCTTTGAGTTTTTCTATTGTAATAAGATAATTTTATAGCAGAAATCAAGGCTGAAAAACCCTAGAACCTGATTTTCCATTGAAAAAGCTTCAAGAGAAGCCCAACATTCAACTAAAATAAAACGGGATTCTATACCTTGGGACATTAACAAGAAGGCTTAAGGGTTATAACGCAAAAAGAAAGGGGTTGTTTGGCTTAGTATTTAGAGAGAGAATTAAAATCATAATGGGGGAAGGATAATTGGGTCATCTAAAAAAATGGACGAGAAACTTGGATTGGATCACATGGGCTTGTAGCCCTTTGAACGAGGAACCAAATGGTCCAAACGGGGGCCATTTTTATTCAAAAATGAGTAAGAAAATAGGAAATTTCAAAGATGTCGGGAAATCAGGTCTCCGATTTTTTAGCCATTTCACAATATTTTGATGAGCCAAAATGACCCTAGATGATTGTTGATTTAACCTAGAGATGAAAATCGGCTCAAAAGAAAGCTAAAAATCAAGTTTAGAAAATTGGAAAACACTACTTTTTAGTTACGTCGTCAGAAAAGGAGACCATAACCATCGTCGAAAAATCAAGGAAGACAATACTATTCGAGTCGAGGGGTCGGATCCAGTTTTGGTCCTAATTGAATTGGTTGATGTTGATGTTGTGATGACGCCTCAAACCGATTGAATTGGTTGGTTCTTCCCCTAATTGGACTAGTTCACTTATAATGTAACCAGACCAAATGGTTCAAATCTGAAATTTCCTAAAATTATATTTAAACCCCAAAAATTTAGATAAATTATAGAATTACTGCAAAAAATAATAAAAAATTAATTTTAAATCCTTTTTAAAATTAGAAAAATTACTAAAACACTCTAAAGCCTAAAATTGGTCAAACGAAGACTAATTAAAATGTAAGAAAAGTCTAACCCAATGTTTATAGGCATTCTGGACTCAACGGAGGAGTCCAATTTAGGAAATTAGACCTCGAAATATACGAAGACCCTGAAATATATGAACGGGCAAACTGGGATAATTTCAATTGTGTCTTAATGCATTAATTAAGCTATTAATTGAACTCCGATGACTATGAAAATACATACCTTAACATTTTTCATCATTCTGGACTCAATGGCAAGGTCCGTTTTGCCAAACGAGATACCAAAAATACAGATATATAGAAATGTTAAATTCTCAAATTTCCCTTAGTGTTGTACGGGCTACTAAACAGACCGAAAAAAATAAAAATGGAATATTTAACATTTTAGATGCTCTAAACCTAACAGTGAGATCAAATTAAGCACCCAATTACCTGAATGTGATCCCGCATGAAAGTGTAAAATTATGAAAATGTCCCTAGACTTAATGTAAGCCACAGATAGATGAATTAAGATCTGAACAAGCCTAAATTGATTATCTTCGACCTTCTAGACCCAACGGTGATGTCCGTTTGGAAAAAATAGAACACTTAAACCAGCCGAACAATGATAAACACATCCTAAGACTTAATAAAGCTACCAAAAGAGTATAGAAAGTAAAGAAAACCCATTCCAATGTATATAGGAGCCTCTAAATCTAGAAATGAGCTTTGTTTAAGATAATTGGATACCTAAGACACAAGATATAAATGATAAGATTACCAAATTACCCTTAAGATATAATTAAGCAACCAGATGGACTCAAAAAGTAAAAGAGGGACTACCTTATGATTAAATGACCATCTGGACTCAAAAATGAAGTCTGATAAAGTGAATGGTGTACTGAATAGTATAAGACATGAAAAAGGAAAAATGACCACAATGCCCTTGAAGCCTAAAGTAAGCTACACGGTGAACTACAAAGTGTTAGGAACCCTAACTAAAGATCGTGAAGGAATCCTAAATAATAAGATTAAATTTAGAAGAAACTAAGAACATTAAGTAAGCAAAGACTTAAGCTAAAATATGTACTGATACGGTATTAATGAATTCTTATCCACAATTTAGGATCACCAACAAGAAAATGGAGATAAGATGAATGCTAAGGCAAGTCAAATAAGCAAGTGACTGTGAATTGTGAACCATAAATGAGTAGCCTTGATTGTTAAAATAGAGATTTCTCCATTCAGATGCAGTTTTTTACAACTCTATAACATTATATTTAGTTTTTTTCAGCTTTATGACATGTTTCAAACTATTATGCTAAATATTTCAACTCCATGACCATTTTTAGAATGCTGAGATAAACATTTGAAATGCATTATTTTAAGTAGCATCTCTTTAAATGTTTTATAACATGGATAACCTAAAGAATGTTTCTAAAAAAATGATTTGCAAACAAACTATGTAAGACTTGGTCAAAGGTCAAGCGACCTATGTAAGACTTGGCCAAAGGTCAAGCAACCTATGTAAGATTTGGACAAGGGTCAAGAAACTTGTGTAAGACTTATCCAGGGGTCAAGCAACCCATGTTAGACTTGTCCAGGAGTCATGCAATGACTACAAGTCGTAAGACCTGTGTAAGCTCAGAGCTCTAAATTACATTTAGTTGCCCAAGTGACGACCAACAAGTCCTACAGGACAAAGATAATGAAAGATTGTCATGTATTATTTCATCACTCAAATTTTACATGCACAACTTTATGTTATCATGATATATCTTGCAAAACTAGACTGCCATGAACCCTTACTTAATTTCATAATATATCTTGCAACTCTTATTTATATGCAAACGTTTTAAGAATGCCAATAACTTTTAGTACAACTTCTTTTTAAATGCTATCCATGAAAGTTATGAAAGGTTTATGAAAAAAGGTTTCTAGAAACCAATGACAGAAGACAGGTGTTACTCACGAGCTTTTCATTAAGCTCAAAGAGTTTTATCCTATATATTTTCAAGAATGACTAAGGAGTTATAGATCCAGATGTTAGTAAGCTATAATTAACATAGACTCTAGCTAGAAGAAGATTAGTTTCCCAGTCATAGAGATAGCAACCTGAAATGATAGATAGCAAATTGATGCGATAGCTTGGAGTAAGAATGAAATGTGAATAATATTCATTAATGATGCATTACTTCATATACTCATATATAATGTAATATTGCCTTATATTATTGTAACTCTGATATTATGTTACTTATGCTCTACCAAGTGTGACTGTATTAGAACAAAAATTTTTATAGACTCAGATTTCTGTTGCATGACTTTATATGACTGAATGCAATCTACTTGGATATGTAAAAAGGCATTTGGTTAGACATGTAATCCATATGCTAAGCAGAATTAGTGTATTGGAAAAGTGTCTAACTAGCTAGTCATTATTCGTAATTCGTATAGGGTAAGGTTTAGGATGTGACACATACACATAGGTACAAAAATATATACATTTGTGTATATATATATATGCATATATATATATATGTAATAGCCATTGTATGTGTGGGAGGCGTGTGTGTGTGTATAGAATTTGGAGGAATGATAGAAGCTGGAAGTGGCAGTAAAAATTACTGAGTCATAAGATAAGCATGATGTGAGTGAGCCACCTGTTATGGCATATGAGATAAGGAAGCTAGAGTCGATTAGGTTAACCGAGAGAAAGAGTGAGAGAGAAGAAAAGAAAATTTAAGAGAGGAATTAGGCAACATGAATTGGGAAAAGAAGAGAGAAATTGAGGCTAGAAGAACTGAAAGCCGACACAAGGGAAGATAGAAAGGTGTGAAACAAAGAGGAGAGAAGTTGTATTCTAGAGAGAAAATCTAGGTCACTCACATGCAAATGTAAACAAGGTATGAAACTTCTTATTTCTTATCTAAATCATCATTTTAATTGATTTTAACAGGATTAATGAAGAAAAATAGGATCAAATATGATAGGTAGGCGTTAAAATCAACTTCACCCCCAGTAACATACCTTAGAAACTAGGTCGAGTTTCGACCAAAACTAAATTGAGCTTTGATGTTTGGAACTTAAACTAGCTCCCATAGGGATCATAAATCCATTAAGACCTAATAAATTGGCTCACAGATGAACCAGACATAGTCAGTTGTAATTTTAAGCTTAAAAACAAGAATGGCCAAATCAAGCTTTAAACTTAATTTTATGAACGGGATATGAAACCCCATGACCAGGGGGTTATAACCAAAAAAATTACGTATAAATTGGTTAAGAAATAAGCTCATATAAATGATTTGTAGGTGCCACTATGGGTGCTTGAATCACTCCTTCTAATGTGATTCGAGGCATCAAATGCACGAGAAAATATAGATTAAGGACCCAAAATTGTTTAGGATTGAAAATAGATCAAAAAATGGTCTAGAAACACGTAAAATAGGATTTGAGTTTCTAGGTTTTCTAAGTGAATAGTTACCCAAATTTGGGGACGACGTTGAACAATCTCGAACAAAATGGGTCGGGTCGGGCATTAGAACGGATATGGGTCAACCCGCTTGAAACTGGTTATAACCTTAAGTAAGATGGTGTCATCTTGACGTGTAGAATTTGAATGAAAATTGGACAAAACGACAACATTTTGGGTTATACGGTTAAGTATCACAGTGTCATTTTAATGACACAAAACTGACATGTTGAACTCGATGGACCAGCCAGTTATCAAGGGTTTTATGTCGGTTCAATTAAAGTAGGTCTAGACTAGTTGGTTAATAAAGAAACTTAATCAATTCAGCGCCTAAACCCTAAAACACTTTAACCAGAGACCACATTGTCCTGGTCGTTCGAACCAAGCCAAGCCTCGTTCGAACGATTAAGGCAGAGAGCTCAATCGAACTAACTTACACATAAATAAAAAAAAAAAATATCTCATTTAACAATAAATGATGTATTTGAATACCAATAAAAACTTTTAATATCAAAACTACACTTTATAGAAAAACGTGATTTTAAAAACCTAGCAAATACATGAAGTGTGTGTGTGTGTGTGTGTCACGCCCCGAGTTTTCATAAACCTGAGGAATGAGTGAAATGAATTAAGAAAAATTAATAAAAGATAATTAAATGAATATAGTTAATTTCACATTTATTTCCCCATGTTTCCCCAAAATTAAGAATGAAAAT
Organism: Nyssa sinensis; assembly: GCA_008638375.1. Lineage (NCBI taxonomy): Eukaryota > Viridiplantae > Streptophyta > Magnoliopsida > Cornales > Nyssaceae > Nyssa > Nyssa sinensis. Next base: position 12,952,216 of record CM018033.1, on the reverse strand, counting down.
TTGCTACTAGACTTACCCAAGATGGGTTTCAAATGCCAATCAAATATCTCCTCCAACCAATAGTCAAAATTAGTCTAAGCCATGTTCAAGTATGGTCTCCAAGATAGCCCCAAAATGTCTCTAAATGTACCTTGGAACAATGGCCCAAATGGGCCTTAAATGCCCTAAGACATAGGCCACGAATAAGTCAAAAAGTCTACCTAAAATGGTCTAAGGAAGTGGCCAAACATGGCCCATAAGAGTGGCCAAATATGGCCCGAAAGGGTGGCCAAACATGGCCTAAGGATTGGCCAAACATGGCCCAAAAGGATGGCCAAGGGCTGGTATTAAGGGGCTGGACACGCAAGGGAGCGCAGGGCATGGGCATGGGCGTAGGCGTGCACGCGAGGCACATGATAGGTGCACGAGGCACGCGGTGTGCATGTGGGCTGCTGGCTGCTGGGCTACTAGTCTACTGTTCATTGCTGTAGTAAACCAGTAACTAAAATGCTACGGTGCCAAAATTATAACTTTGGCCTAAAATCTTAATTTTGACATTTTTACACCCATTTCAATTTATTTCATCATCAAACTTGGTGTGGGGCCCTATAACATGTAAAATCACCATTTTACCCTTTTCCCATATTTTTCAGCCTTAAGTAATTTTTGGACTAATTGACCCCTATTTCCATTTCCTTACCTTTCTTTTTTTTCTTAAGTCATTTATTTCCCTACTTAGACAATCAAGGCATGCTCTCCCACTCCACTCAATCTAGTTGCTATATTTTAAGAAAATTCACTATAGTCTCTTTTGTTTACTAACCTATTTTCTCATCCATTCCTCCTCATCATCCTCCTCAACACTGACACAACACCTAATGGAACAATTATTCATACAATTGTGTAATTCTAACATTCATAAGTATATTTTGAAAATAAGTAACTACGTGGAGCTCCATTGTAATATCTCGACCCGGGATATGTCACGTAAACCGAGGTAGGTCGATTAAAATATGTAACTTGAACGGTAAGATATGTATATCATGGTATTTCATGGAAATAAATGACTGAAAACTGTAAATGATTGAAATGTATAACAAGTGCTGGGTAACACTCGAGCACCCCGGGATATCGCATCGTAAAGCGTGCACGCACGTATTTCCATGCATGCCCATGTTTCACGGACACGTAGTATACCAAAAATCAATGTATGCATACGTGCCCGGAGTTTAGTATATACGTATATGTATGGGCGTATAGGTATGTATAAAATATGTATAATTATGAGTTTATACATGTATATGTATATTATATAATGCATTATACCATATATATATACATGTGTATATTAAATGAAAGAAAAAGGGGAAAGAAAAGAAAGTGGGCAAAAAGAGGCTGTTACCAGCCGTGCAAGTGTGTGTGAGTGGGTGAAGATATATATATATATGTATGAAACGGTCTGTGTGTGTGTGTGTACGGTTGTATGTGTGTGTGTAATAAGTTGAGTGTATAACACTCAATGGAGAGTGGTGGTGACAGAAAGTGGGTGTTGGAGTGTGTAAGGAGATCTTAGGGCATGGTTAAGTCTGACTAGAGAGAGAGAGAAAGAGAGAGAGAGAGAGAAGGAAAAACCTGTTATATGCATGTGATCTCTCACTCTCAAGGAAAAAGGGAAATCAAAGGAAAGGTCAGGAACTGAAGGGGAGAAGAAGAGAGAAAGATTGATTCAGAAACAGAGAGATTCGGAAGGGACTCAACAACAAAAGAAAAACCGAAAGTATAGGTAAGCCACTGTTTCTGTTTTGAAATGTTAAAGCATGAATCGATTTATTTTGAATATAGGGTCTAAACAAGCATGAAAAATGGCGTCGATAGGAACAAACCGCACCTCATTTGGTTCACAAATGAGGGAAAAAATTCGAGTTGCAGGTTCGGAGGATAATCTGGGTTTCACTGATTTTACGTTTAAAACTTTGAAATTAGTTTATGAAAATGATCCTTATAAGTGCAGAAACACATTAGAAATCGGTTAGGGTCAAAACAGTGATCAAAACATCACGAAAATGGAAAATGAAACTTGGCCGGAGAATCGACCGGAGTTGAATAACTCACTATTCGTGAAGATGGGGAGAGTTTTGATAAAAACTAAGACTAGGATTAGGGTCCTTGGGAAGAAGGGAAGAGGTGACGGAACCCTAATGCAGGCTCACCGGAGTATCGGGGAAGACGACCGGAATGTCGTGAGGCTATCGGGTCAAAATTAAAACGGGTCTGGGTCCGAATCAGGTCGGGACCCGACCGAAAATGAAACAGGAACATGAAACTGTGTCGTTTGTGTTTTGAATTTAAATGGATTGGGCTTGTTTGGTAACAGGGATACAAAATTGAAATTGGGTTTTGAGTTTAACCAAAACTGGGATAGGGTAGGAACCAGGATATTGGAATCCGGTTCTTGAATTAAACTGAACCGTTTGGTTCAAGGGAGGGGTAGACCGGTTTAGGGTTTCTGGTTCTGAACCAACTGGTTCAGACTGCAGCTTTTGGAAATTATGAACCGGCCCCAAATGTTTTAAGAAATCTCACTAAGGCCCAAACAAGAAAATTAATAAAATATTAATTTTACAAAAATGCCCCTATTTCAAATATGGGTCAAACGAAGTCCAAACGAGGCAAATGAATAGTCAAAATTTATTATCTCGGATGTTCTGAGTCCAATAGTGGGGTCTGTTTTATGAGACGGGACCCTGAAGGATAAAATACCGTAAAAGTGCAAAATGACCATTTTGCCCTTTTTAGTACAAAAGTCCAAATGGAATTCCGCGAAAGCCTAAACCAACTTTCTTCGGCATTCCGGACTCAATGGTAAAGTCTAAATTTGTATTTGAGATACTTATGATAGAAAGGCATATAATTTGATGAATAGCATTTATTCTGAAACGTATTCACTGATATATAGGGAACTCGAAAGGCAAGGGTACACTCACGGATTTTCGATCACGATAGAGGTAAGTGGATCACTCTCTCTTACATGTGGTGTTTCCACAAGCCAAGTTCATTCTTTTACTGCCAAACTCGTACTCTTGAATGTATTGATATCTTTGTGTTCCACAATGCGATATTCTTCTATCTTGTGCACATTTGATTGACTGATGTATCATTGTTATCATGTTTCACTGTGCCTTGAAAGTACCACATGTTATTGCTATCCACAATGTGATATTGTTCTATCTTGTGGACATTGATTGACTATTGTATCATTGTTATCATGTTGAACCATGCCTTGAAAGGCGTACTGTTATGTTTTCATTGAATCTATGATATTCCATTTTATACTTCTATGGAATCACGAATGATCATGATATGTTATGAATACCGGATTTGTGCTCAGTCACAACATCCATCCGATGCTTTTGTATTGACTGGAGACCAAAGGGTCAAGTCCATGAATGGACAGGTGGCAGGAATGAATTCCTCGAAGGCTTTCCACCAGCAATTGACTATTATGATCACTGGCATTTCATTGCATTTCCACTGGCATTTCATTTGCAAATTCACTGGCATGTTACAGAATAAAAGCATCTCTTATGACTGACAGAACTTGATTGTTGAATGGCACTATCCCTTATGATTCTTCAAGTCTCGAGGGACTTGCATTGATTGATTTGATTGTGATCGGTTCATTGTGGCAGTACTTCATTGTTGTTATATTATCATTGGATTTCTTCATATCGCTATTACACCAATACTTCTGATTGTGTATTGTGATTATTGTTCATTGGCCCTCGTGGCAATTGTTTCCATTGGCTATCACAGCATCTTATTTTTATGATTGGCTATCATAATCTTATTCATGGATTCATTGATCATCGATACCAGTGTTGGAGATCTGCATTTACTTACTGAGCTTTGTAGCTCATTCCCCCCCACTTACCCCCCATTTCAGGTGATGACGCTGCGAGACTCCAGTAGGAGTCTGAGAACGTAGGGGGACATTTTGAAGTACTGTACCAGTCTATGTTAGTTCTCCCATGTATTCACCACCCTCGGGTGCTGGTTACGTTTAGTTCTCATTTTGTCTTATGTAGAACTCTGTCATGTATTTAATAGACTTCCGCTGTTTAAATTATTAAAAGACTTCCGCTGGATGGATTACTGTAATTGATAAAGACTTCCGCTGTTCATTGTTTAAAATTTTTAGTACATTGCATATTAGTACTATGATACAGGAATGGAAAAAGTAGGGACGGCCTTCGGGTCGGCCCCGCAACACGAGATCCGCATAGGGTGGGTTTCGGGTCGTGATAGCTTGGTATCAGAGCTTTAGGTTCGATTGTGAGTCATGGGAGATAGGACTAGAGTTAAGACTGTTAGATATGACTGACATTTTATATGTTACAATCATTGACAAATTGTCTTACGCATTGACTGGTCATCTCATTGGTTACTTCATTGGTTATCTCACTGGTTATCTCATTGGTTATCTCACTGGTGATCTCATTGGTTATCTCATTGGTTATCTTCATTGGTTCTATTCACAGTCATGGTTAACACGAGGCAAGGTCCGTTACCTATGGATCGCTTAGAACAATTGGAAAGATTGATGCAGACTGTCATTGAAAGTCTACCACAGATTCAGGCTAGTGCTAGCCAACCAGCACAGCCAGTACAACAGGAACAACCTGTCAACACAGGCGGTAACAACGGGAATCATCAAGGGAATGAACGGGATGCTGCATACCAATACGAACGATTCCAGAAAATGAAACCCCCGACGTTTGATGGTACAAATGGGGCCACGGCGGCCGAAGAATGGATGTTAGAAATGAACAGGGTTTTCGATATCCTAAATTGTACTGACGTCCAGAAAGTGGCGTATGCCACGTATATGCTTAAGGGAATGGCGCATAAGTGGTGGATAAATGAGAAAGCAAGGAAGCCAAACATGGACTGGCAACGATTTACTGTGGTCTTCAATAAGAAGTACTTCTCCCAGGAAGTGCGGAACTGTAGAGTTGCCGAATTCATGGTACTGCAACAGGGGTCAATGACTGTGGAACAATACGAGGCCACTTTTACTGAGTTGGCCAGATTTGCCCCTGATGCTATCAGAACTGAGGATCTGAAGGCTCGTAAATTCGAGGAAGGACTATGGTGGTTTATCAAGGATAGACTAGTACCCCATCGACTGACTACTTATGATGATGTCGTGGAAACGGCTCGGATCATAGAAAGGAGTGGCGAGGAATTCGCCAAAAGGCGAGGGAACCAGAAGCATGGAGGCAACCAGAATAAGAGGCAAGGGCCTGCTACTTCGGGACATGGATCTACATTTACCAGACCTGGACCAGCATCACAGGCAACAGGGTCCGGTCAGAAGAAACAGGGCAACACCAAAAAGGGGGCAGCCAAGTGCTCTCGTTGCAATAAGATCCATAAGGGCCAATGTCTCAAGGACAGCAACGCTTGCTACTACTGTGGCCAGGAGGGACATTATGCAAGAGAATGCCCTCAGAAGGATCAGGCCACGCCCAGCACTGCTCCGGTTAAGGCACCAACAATCGGAATAGCACCACCTAGACCTCCAACCCAAAGAACTGGACAAGGGAACGTCCAGCAGCAGGCAGGATGAGTTTTCTCCCTTTTGCCAGGAGACGTGCAGGCTACAACCTCTGTAGTTGCAGGTACTCTTTTAGTATGCTCACAGCCTGCTCATGTTTTATTTGACACTGGATCTATACATTCATTTGTATCCCCTACATATGCTGCTAGATTGAACCTAGTGACGGAACCCTTAGGGTATTTACTGAATGTTTCTATACCATCGGGGAAATGATTGTTGGGGAATACCATGTATAGGAATTGTGGGATTCAGATTGGGGATACACACTTATTGGCTAACCTTATACCCTTGGAAATTTGTGGATTCGACGTTATCCTTGGAATGGATTGGCTGGCCGGCAATCACGCTACGATAGACTGTGTGGCCAAAGGAGTTCTCATACAGAATCCCTAGTTTCCGACAGTTAACTTTGAGGGGACAGGGGTGGCTTCCCCACCCTACTTCGTTTCCTCTATCCAGGCAAGGCGTCTGCTTCGCAAGGGATGTCACGGATTCTTATGTAGTGTTCAAGACACTGATTCCCAGCAGCCTGAGTTAGAGAAGATTCCCATTGCTAGGGAATTTCCCGGAGTGTTCTTGGATGATCTTCCAAGAATGCCCATAGATAGAGAGATCGAGTTTTGCATCGACGTATTACCAGGCACTACCCCGATATCCAAGACTCCATATAGGATGGCACCGGCAGAGCTGAAGGAACTGAAGCTCCAGTTGCAAGAATTATTGGACAAGGGTTTTATACGACCCAGCTCGTCACCATGGGGTGCGCCTGTATTGTTCGTAAAGAAAAAGGATGGAACTATGAGACTGTGTATCGACTATCGCGAGTTGAACAAAGTTACCATCTGGAATAGATATCCACTGCCCAGAGTGGATGATTTGTTCGACCAATTGAAAGGGGCCCAGGTGTTCTCGAAGATCGACCCGAGGTCCGGCTATCACCAGTTGAAGGTCAGACCTACTGACGTTCAGAAGACAGCATTTAGGACACAGTATGGACACTACGAGTTCCTTATTATGCCATTTGGGGTGACCAATGCCCCAGCTGCATTCATGGACATGATGAACCGTGTGTTCAAGCCGTACTTGGATGACTTCGTGATTGTATTTATAGACGACATCTTGGTTTACTCTAAGAACCAGGAAGAACACGAGGTACATCTGAGGAAAGTCCTACAGAAGTTAGGGGAGCAAAAGTTATACGCTAAGTTGAAGAAATGCGAATTCTGGCTTCCTAGTATAGCATTTCTGGGACACGTGATCAGTAAAGAAGGAATCTCTGTTGATTCCCAGAAGATCGAGGCAATCATGAATTGGCCTCAACCTACGAGTGTCACGGAAGTGCGAAGTTGGATGGGGTTAGCAGGCTACTATAGGAGATTTGTCAAGGACTTCTCCAAAATAGCTACACCTATTACCAAACTGACCCAGAAGGGAGTTCCTTTTGTTTGGACAGAGGAACAAGAAAAGAGTTTCCAAGAGTTAAAGGAGCGTTTGGTTACAACTCCTTTATTGACAGTACCAGAAGGAACTGACGGTTTTGTGATTTACAGTGATGCCTCGTTCAAGGGCTTAGGGTGTGTGTTAATGCAGAACGGAAAAGTGGTAGCTTATGCTTCTCGACAGTTGAGACCCCACGAAGGGAACTATCCGACACACGACCTTGAGCTAGCAGCCATTGTCTTCGCCTTGAAGATATGGAGACATTATTTATACGGAGCCACGTGCAAAATTTTCACCGACCATAAGAGCCTCAAGTATCTGTTTACACAGAAGGAGCTCAATATGAGACAACGCCGTTGGTTAGAATTGTTGAAGGACTACGAGGTTAGCATACAGTACCACCCAGGAAAGGCAAATGTGGTAGCTGACGCTCTTAGTAGAAAGTCATCAGGAAGTTTAACTTGCCTGTTGATGACACAGAAAAAGATACTGAGAGATTTGGAGGACATGGAAATAGAGATAGTTCTGCCCAGTTCTGAGACACTATGTGCCAACATCACAGTCAGTTTGTCGATTGTGGACAAAATCAGGGGGCAGCAGACTCAGGATGAGAAGCTGGCTAAGCTTCTTCAAGGAGTTGAGACAGGCATAGATTCAGAGTATTCAGTGAAAGATGGAATATTATATTATCAGGGTAGGATCTGCGTACCCGACGTGCCCGAAATCAGGAAGGAGATTCTTGATGAAGCACACAGTTCAAAATTTGCCTTACATCCAGGGGGCACCAAAATGTATCACAATGTTAAAGATACTTATTGGTGGTCTGGGATGAAACGTCACATAGCTGAGTACATAGCACGATGTGTCAAGTGCCAGCAAATTAAGGTAGAACATCAGAAGCCTGGAGGACTTCTGCAATCACTGCCCATTCCTGAATGGAAGTGGGAACACATCACGATGGACTTTGTGTCAGGATTGCCAAAGACAGTCAAGGGGAGTGATTCTATCTGGGTCAGTGTAGACAGATTAACTAAGACAGCTCACTTTCTGGCAACCAAGACGACATAATCTCTTCAGCGATTAGCCGAGCTATACATCAGAGAGATTGTTAGACTTCACGGAGTTCCAGTATCAATTGTTTCTGATAGGGACCCCCGGTTCGTATCACGATTCTGGAAAGGACTACAACAAGCTATGGGCACGGAACTGAGTCTTAGCACTGCGTATCACCCCGAGACTGATGGCCAGTCGGAAAGGACGATACAGACCTTAGAAGACTTACTGCGTTTCTGTGTCATAGACTTTGAAGGGAGTTGGGAAGATCAGTTGCCATTGGTGGAGTTCACGTACAATAATAGCTATCAAGCTAGTATTGGTATGGCGCCATATGAGGCATTGTACGGCAGGAAGTGCCGATCACCCCTGTGTTGGACAGAGGTGGGAGAAAGGAAACTCTATGGGCCAGAGATAGTGGAACAGACCGCAGGAAAAATACAACTGATCCGACAGCGTTTATTAGCAACTCAAAGTCGACAGAAAAGTTATGCGAACGTTCATCGACGAGACTTAGAGTTTGCAAAAGGCGATTTTGTATACTTGAAAGTATCACCCATGAAAGGAGTAGTCAGGTTTGGCAAGAGGGGAAAGCTTGGCCCCAGATACATTGGGCCATTCAGGATCACGAAGAGGGTTGGACCCGTAGCTTACGAGCTTGCCTTACCTTCAGAGTTAGCACATGTTCACAATGTGTTTCATGTCTCGATGCTAAGGAAATGTATACAGAGTGCAGATCAAGTGATCGAGCACGAACCGTTAGACGTCCAGGAAAATCTGAGTTACATAGAGCATCCAGTTCAGATTTTGGATCGTCGAGATCAGGTACTACGGAACAACACTATTCCATTAGTCAAAGTTCTGTGGAGAAATCACCAGATAGAAGAGGCTACTTGGGAGCGAGAAGATGATATGCGCGCCAAGTACCCACATTTATTTTCATAGTAGTATATGCTAAGTTTGGGGAGAAACTTATTTTTAAGGGGGTAAGAATGTAATATCCCGACCCGGGATATGTCACGTAAATCGAGGTAGGTCGGTTAAAATATGTAACTTGAACGGTAAGATATGTATATCATGGTATTTCATGGAAATGAATGACTGGAAACTGTAAATGATTGAAATGTATAACAAGTGCTGGGTAACACCCGAGCACCCTGGGACATCGCATCGTAAAGTGTGCACGCACGTATTTCCATGCATGCCCATGTTTCACGGACACGTAGTATACCAAAAATCAGTGTATGCATACGTGCCCGGAGTTTAGTATATACGTATATGTATGGGCGTATAGGTATGTATAAAATATGTATAATTATGAGTTTATACATGTATATGTATATTATATAATGCATTATACCATATATATATATACATGTGTATATTAAATGAAAGAAAAAGGGGAAAGAAAAGAAAGTGGGCAAAAAAAGGCTGTTACCAGCCGTGCAAAGGTGTGTGAGTGGGTGAAGATATATATATATGTATGAAAAGGTGTGTGTGTGTGTGTGTGTACGGTTGTATGTGTGTGTGTGTGTAATTAGTTGAGTGTATAACACTCAATGGAGAGTGGTGTGACAGAAAGTGGGTGTTGGAGTGTGTAAGGAGATCTTAGGGCATGGTTAAGTCTGACTAGAGAGAGAGAGAGAGAAGGAAAAACCTGTTATATGCATGTGATCTCTCACTCTCGGGGAAAAAGGGAAATCAAAGGAAAGGTCAGGAACTGAAGGGGAGAAGAAGAGAGAAAGATTGATTCAGAAACAGAGAGATTCGGAAGGGACTCAACAACAAAAGAAAAACCGAAAGTATAGGTAAGCCACTGTTTCTGTTTTGAAATGTTAAAGCATGATTCGATTTATTTTGAATATAGGGTCTAAACAAGCATGAAAAATGGCATCGATAAGAACAAACCGCACCTCATTTGGTTCACAAATGAGGGAAAAAATTCGAGTTGCAGGTTCGGAGGATAATCTGGGTTTCACTGATTTTACGTTTAAAACTTTGAAATTAGTTTATGAAAATGATCCTTATAAGTGCAGAAACACATTAGAAATCGGTTAGGGTCAAAACAGTGATCAAAACATCATGAAAATGGAAAATGAAACTTGGCCGGAGAATCGGCCGAAGTTGAATAACTCACTATTCGTGAAGATGGGGAAAGTTTTGATGAAAACTAAGACTGGGATTAGGGTCCTTGGGAAGAAGGGAAGAGAATGGCATTCAAAACGGGCTAAAATAAGGTCGAAACGAGGTCACCGTCACCGGAGAAGGTGACGGAACCCTAATGCAGGCTCACCGGAGTATCGGGGAAGACGACCGGAATGTCGTGAGGCTATCGGGTCAAAATTAAAACGGGTCCGGGTTCGAATCGGGTCGGGACCCGACCGAAAATGAAACGGGAACATGAAACTATGTCATTTGTGTTTTGAATTTAAATGGATTGGGCTTGTTTGGTAACAGGGATACAAAATTGAAATTGGGTTTTGAGTTTAACCAAAATTGGGATAGGGTAGGAACCAAGATATTGGAATCCGGTTCTTGAATTAAACTGAACTGTTTGGTTCAGGGGAGGGGCAGACCGGTTTAAGGTTTCTGGTTCTGAACCAACTGGTTCAGACCGCAGCTTTTGGGAATTATGAACTGGCCCCAAATGTTTTAAGAAATCTCACTAAGGCCCAAACAAGAAAATTAATAAAATATTAATTTTACAAAAATGCCCCTATTTCAAATATGGGTCAAACAAAGTCCAAACGAGGCAAATGAATAGTCAAAATTTATTATCTCGGATGTTCTGAGTCCAATGGTGGGGTCCGTTTTACAATACGGGACCCCAAAGGATAAAATACCGTAAAAGTGCAAAATGACCATTTTGCTCTTTTTAGTACAAAAGTCCAAATGGAATTCCGCGAAAGCCTAAACCAACTTTCTTCGGCATTCCGGACTCAATGGTAAAGTCTAAATTTGTATTTGAGATACTTATGATAGAAAGGCATAAAATTTGATGAATAGCATTTATTCTGAAACGTATTCACTGATATATAGGGAACTCGAAAGGCAAGGGTACACTCACGGATTTCCGATCACGATAGAGGTAAGTGGATCACTCTCTCTTACATGTGGTGTTTCCACAAGCCAAGTTCATTCTTTTACTGCCAAACTCGTACTCTTGAATGTATTGATATCTTTGTGTTCCACAATGCGATATTATTCTATCTTGTGCACATTTGATTGACTGATGTATCATTGTTATCATGTTTCACTGTGCCTTGAAAGTACCACATGTTATTGCTATCCACAATGTGATATTTTTCTATCTTGTGGACATTGATTGACTGTTGTATCATTGTTATCATTTTGAACCATGCCTTAAAAGGCGTACTGTTATGTTTTCATTGAATCTATGATATTCCATTTTATACTTCTATGGAATCACGAATGATCATGATATGTTATGAATACCGGATTTGTGCTCAGTCACAACATCTATCCGATGCTTCTGTATTGACTGGAGACCTAAGGGTCAAGTTCATGAATGGACAGGTGGCAGGAATGAATTCCTCGAAGGCTTTCCACCGGCAATTGACTGGCATGATCACTGGCATTTCATTGCATTTCCACTGGCATTCCATTTGCAAATTCACTGGCATGTTACAGAATAAAAGCATCTCTTATGACTGACAGAACTTGATTGTTGAATGGCACTATCCCTTATAATTCTTCAAGTCTCGAGGGACTTGCATTGATTGATTTGATTGTGATCGGTTCATTGTGGCAGTACTTCATTGTTGTTATATTATCATTGAATTTCTTCATATCGCTATTACACCAATACTTCTGATTGTGTATTGTGATTATTGTTCATTGGCCCTCGTCGCAATTGTTTCCATTGGCCCTCGTGGCAATTGTTTCCATTGGCTATCATAACATCTTATTCTTATGATTGGCTATCATAATCTTATTCATGGATTCATTGATCATCGATATCAGTGTTGGAGATCTGCATTTACTTACTGAGCTTTGTAGCTCATTCTCCCCCCACTTACCCCCCATTTCAGGTGATGACGTTGCGAGACCCCAATAGGAGTCTGAGAGCGTAGGGGGACATTTTGAAGTACTGTACCAGTCTATGTTAGTTCTCCCATGTATTCACCACCCCCGAGTGCTCGTTACGTTTAGTTCTCATTTTGTCTTATGTAGAACTATGTCATGTATTTAATAGACTTCCGCTGTTTAAATTATTAAATGACTTCCGCTGGATGGATTACTGTAATTGATAAAGACTTCCGCTGTTCATTGTTTAAAATTTTTAGTACATTGCATATTAGTACTATGATATAGGAATGGAAAAAGTAGGGACGGCCTTCGAGTCGGCCCCGCGACACGAGATCCGCATAGGGTGGGTTTCGGGTCGTGACATCCATGCTCCTCATTTACATTCACTACATAATTTCATATAATCCATCATAAAATTTAGTTCATAGCTTACACAAGGTCTAGATTTTAAACATAAAATAAATTTCATGGGACTTGTGCCCTTACACAACCAAAAATATGCCCCTAGGGTCAAATGTTCTTCATGGTCCATTTCCCTCTTCATACTTCAAGACTTCATCAAGTCTCATGTGCTGGGAGTCTCATCTATAATATGTAATCCCATATAAGGTAAACAAGACGGCCCAGTATGACATAATCCTAACATAAAGAACAAAATTAAAGCATGGCATGTGCAAAGTATACATTTATAAGCTATATGCCTTCCAATTCATTAATGCAATACAACGGCAATATGATTGACACACACATGTAACTCTATGCCCAACACATGTCTCGCATCACGACCCTTCCCCGTCAGCACGCGAGTACTGTCGTATGTCTCGCTTCATAGTCCGTCCCCGTTGGATCGCAAGTACCACCACAGGATCTATGCCCTCATAATGCATAGCACTAATGTGCTCAACACACGCCATGTTTTCAAAGATTCACGTATGCCAAGATGCCTTGATTTTTTTATGCAATTTCAATAAGGCATTTATCAAACACATGGGGTATGCCTTAAATAATGCATCATACATAAAGCAAACTATAACTTTTAAACCACAAAATTTTGTCTACATGAACATAAGCTAGAATGCAATGAATTATACATATATTCAAGTTACATGTTTATCACTTCACCAAATTCTCAAATAATACATAAGTACACAAAAGTACCAAAGCAACTATATGCTAGGTGGTTTTTTAACAATAAGTAAGCATGTAAGTCATACAATCAACATATAAAAACACTCCTAAACTTAACCCTATTCTTTACTTAACAAAAAATCATACCTAGAAGGGTTTTTCTCAACCCTAGGGAGTTGTGCTTGCTGTGCAGCTAAACCAATTGGTAAGAACATAGCCCTTGACATGGGGGAACAACTTCCTAGAAGTAAGGCTTGTGAAATTTCAAGCCTAGAGATGAAGTTTTGGAAAATAGAAAGTTGAAAAAACCTAAGTTTTCTTCACCTTTCTCTCCATGCATGATCTACTACTCATTCCTCAGACCAAATTCTTTGATTTTAACACTAAAGGGTCCTATTTATAGTAAAGGGGTCAAGGGGTAAAAAGACCCTTTTGCCCTTAATTAGTTCGGGACCCCATTACAGTACAACCCGTCTCGAAACTCCTCAATTCAATATTCGGCTTTAACCAAAGTTCTAAAAATTAATTTAAATGATATTTTTCTGAAAAATTTATTTTCGCCTGGGGATGGGTGCGGCCGGTCCACCCGGGCCACCCAAGATGCCCTTTATGGTCCATTTTTTAAACTATCCCTGATTAGGCTCCAATTTCTCACGAGAGGTGTATTTTAACATTATAAGCATATTTATCTTCTATGGCATACTCAAAATATGCTTCTAAACATGACTTATCTCTAAATGATGCATGTGTAGTGCCCTACCAGCAAACAGTGCATGAATAGTGCCTTACCGACAAAAATGAAAAATTTATCCTAATTTTTTAGATCTCTACAATGTGTGTGTGTGTGTGTGTGAATCCATGAACCATATGAATCCAAATAAGTTACCTTTCTGACCATTGTAACCTTCTTTGATGAGAAAAATTCTTCATTTTGCTCGGAATGCTGAGATAACCACAAGGCTTAAGAACAAGGCTTGACTTGAATAGACACATTACCACTCAAAAGTTTTTTCAAACATTGATTAGCCAACACAATTATAGAGTACAAGTCCTAACTTGAAGGATTCATAAAAGCATCAAAGTACTTAATAAGGTTGTTCAATATGCAACTGCTCTGATAAGAGAATCAAAACTCTCTATCTCTTCTAGGTTATTTTCATATCATATGCATTTGTAAACCTGTCAATCCAATTAGGTTTCCAATTTAAACAAACCAATTAGCGTCACCGATTTTTCACACACATTCAAACAGAAAAGTGATTTCTGTTTAGATGGGAAGGCTACTGGAAAATGCCCTTTGAATTCTCGATTAGATTAAACGCGAATTTCCAATATATACTTATGAAAGTAATAAAAAAAACTTTAGACATTTTTCAAATTTTATTTTCCAAAAATAGATTTACCCTATATCCAAAATTAACTCATACTTACGATCAATTTAACTAAGGTCGAGTTTATATCTAAACTTAAAACTAGTGCATAATATATGTTTAAATAGAAACTAATTCTAAGGCAAACTAAAACATAAAAATAGGTTAAATCCTCATACATCCTAATAGAGTTCTAATATGAATGCATGATGCTTAAGTGTGATTTACCTTTTATGTGTTTGATCTGAAATATTAGATTGATCGTTAAAGTTCTTCTTTAGATGTGAGAACTGTAATTTAAATCTAGATGTGAATAAGTCTTCATCAATGCGAATTGACTAACAGTGTATGTGAGAAAAATAATATAAATACTATTCATGTAAATCTTGGTTTAATATAAAAACTAATGATAATAAGTGTCTGCCAAAAGTATGAAAATGTTTATACCAAATTTTAATTAATTAAAACATAACTTAATTAATAAGGAATGTTGATTTATAATATTTTCATTAATCAAGATAGATTTATGTGATATTTATGGAAATATATTAAGTCCCAAAAAAATAATTTATATTTATTTTTATACCTTCAAATAAATAGGTAAAATTACTATTTTACCCTTAAGTCAAAAATTAGTCAAATGAAGGCCAATTAAAATGCGAGAAGAGTCTAATCGAACATTTTTGGACATTCTGAACTCAGACCTCGAAATATATGAATGGACAAACTTGGCTAATTCCAAATGTGCCTTAATGTGTTAATTAAGCTACCAAATGAACACCAATGACTACGAAGGTATCCTACCTTAACATTTTTCGACGTTTTGAACTCCATGGTGGGGTCCGTTTCGTCAAACAAGATACCAAAAATAAAGATACATAGAAATGTGAAATTTTTAAACTACCTTTAATGACATACGAGCTACTAGACAGACTGAAAAATATAGAAAAATGGGCATACTTAATATTATTGGATGCTCGGAACCTAATGGTAAGGTCTAATTGAGCATCCGGATACCCAAACACGGTCTTGTATGAAAGTACAAAATTACAAAAATGCCCCTAAACCTAAAGTAAGCTACAGAAAGGCTAATTATGATCCGAAAAGCCTAAATTAGTATATTTCGACATTCTGAACCTAACAGTGATGTCCGTTTGGAACAAATAGAAAACCACAACAAATTAAAAATGACGAACATGTCCCTAAGACTTAATTAAGCTACTTGAAGAGTATAGGAAGCAAAGAAGACACCATACCAATGTTTATAGTAGACTCTAAATCTAAAAATGAGCTCTATTTAAGATAATTGGGTACCTAAGACATGAGATAAGAACATTAAAATTACCATATTAACCTTAAAGCTTAATTAAACGATCAAATGAACTAAGAAAGTAAACGAGGGACCTATTTATAATTAAAGGGTCCTCTAGGCTCAAAGATGAAGTATGTTAAAGTAAATAAAGTGTCGAACAATATAAGATATGTGAAGGAAAAAATGACCATAATGCCCTTGGAGAATAAAATCTACACCAAGCTGCAAAAGATCCACTAATAAGAAAGAACGGCAATATTGGCCCACAAATCTATCAACCCACAAACAACTAACCTATCACCTTTAGTGATATACCTGCTAGTATGTCTGCAACTTCTTGTTATATGCTTCAACTCTGATTAGTCTTTTGCACTTTGATTCAAACACAAACCACGATCACTACCGGAAAAAGTACTATTAGCAACGCACGCAAGCGTCGCTAATAGTAACAAAAAGCATCGCTAAAGAGCTTTTGCACATGCGCGTCGCCAAATGTGTCACTAAAAGATGTGTCGCAAACACAATTAGTGACGCCCACCCATGTATGTGTCGCTAAAAATACCTATTAGCGACGCCCTTAGAGCGTCGCTAATAATCAGAAATGCGCGTCGCTAATATTAGCCATGCACGCAATGGGCGTCGCTAATGGGGCCTTTTAGCGATGCGCAGAGTGCGTTGCTAATAGTCTTTTGGTCTGATTTAACGACGAATGTGAAGCATCGCTGAAAATGGTTGCTTTTCTTTTAGCGACGCCTTTGTGTGCGTCACTAAAAGTTGAAATTTTTTTTTTGCACCGTATTTTGACCTGAAATATTTGTTTTATTTTATGTTTTATTCCTGTTTAAACATGTATCAATCATCCTGATAGATAATAAAATCCAAACATTCTGAAATGAGTATATTAAAAGAAAAATACATTCATATATATATATATATATATATATTAATTACTTACATTTGTAAAAGTACAATTTAACAATAAATACAAAATAAAAAATTGTCTCAGAAAATGTAATTACAAATGTCCATGAAAAGAAAAAATAAATAAATAAAAATAATAATTACCGATACAAAACAGAAAAATGGCGGTGCAATAATCCTGATCAATCTGAAATAAAGATAAAATGATATATATTAGAATACTTATTAAATATATATATATATATATATGAAAGTGAATATATTTTTTTTTCCATGCATAAATAGTAAGAACGACATAAAGTAGCATAAGTTGCAAACCACTAACCCGAACTGATTGTCGTAATTTTGTGGCAGACTATTTTGTCATTTGTGAGGTGTGTGATGGGGTTTCGAGATAGTTAGGCAGATATCCGGTATTTTGGTCCGTCAAAACCCCTAAAATGGGCCTTTGTGGAGCAGAAACTAATAAACGTTTCTGACCGGGCATCCAAACCGAGTGCCGTAAGTTTTTGCAAGTCTATTTTATCATTTGGGAGGTGTGTGATGGGGTTTCGGGGTCGGTAGGCCGATATCTGGCATTTTGGTCCACAAAACTCTAAAATGGGTCTTTTTGGAGCAAAAACTTGCATAAGTTTCAAATAGGTGATCCGAACCAAGTTTCGTAAGTTCATGCAAGTCTATTTTATCATTTGTGAGGTGTGTGATGGGGTTTTAGGGTTGGTAGGCCGATATTCGGCATTTTGGTCCTTCAAAACCCCAAAATGGGCCTTTTGGAGTAGAAACTTGCATAAGTTTCAAACTGGTGATCCAAACCGAGTGTTGAAAGTTCATGCAAGTCTATTTTATCATTTATGAGGTGTATGATGGGGTTTTGGGGTCAATAGGCCGATATCCAGCATTTTGGTTCGTCAAAACTAAAAAATGGGCCTTTTTAGAGCAAAAACATGCATAAGTTTCAAACCTGGTGATTCGAATTGAGTGTCATAAGTTTGTGCAAGTCTATTTTATCATTTGGGAGGTGTGATGGGTTTTTGGGGTCGGTAGGCCGATATCCGGCATTTTGGTCTGTCAAAACTCAAAAATGGGCCTTTTTGGAGCAAAAACTTGCATAAGTTTCAAACCGGTGATTCAAACCAAGTGTCGTAAGTTCGTACACGTCTAGTTTATCATTTTTGAGGTGTTTGATGGGGTTTCAGGGTCAGTAGGCCGATATTCAGCATTTTGGTCCGTCAAAACCCCAAAATGGGCCTTTTTTTAGCACAAACTTGCATAAGTTTCAAACCGGTGATCCGAACCGAGTGTCATAAGTTCTTGCAAGTCCATTTTATCATTTTTGAATTGTGTGATGGGGTTTCAGGGTCGGTAGGTCAATATCTGGCATTTTGGTCCTTCAAAACTCAAAAATGAGCCTTTTGGAGCAGAAACTTGCATAAGTTTCAAACCGGTGATCCAAACCAAGTGTCGTAAGTTTGTGCAAGTATATTTTATCATTTTTGAGGTGTGTGATGGGGTTTTAAGTTCGATAGGCTAATATTCGACATTTTTGTCTGTCAAAACCCCAAAATGGGCCTTTTTAGAGCACAAACTTGCATAAGTTTCAAACCGGTGATCTGAACCCAGTGTCATAAGTTTGTGTAAGTCTGATTTTATCATTTTTGAGGTATGTGATGGGGTTTCGAGGTCGGTAGGCCAATATCCGGTATTTTGGTCCGTCAAAACTAAAAAATGGGCCCTTTTGGAGCAAAAACTTACAAGAGTTTCTGACGAGGCATCTGAACCGAGTGTTGTAACTTTTTGCAAGTCTATTTTATCATTTGGGAGGTATGTGATGGGGTTTCAAGGTTGGTAGGTTGATATCCGGCATTTTGGTCCGTCAAAACCCCAAAATAAGCCTTTTTGGAGCACAAACTTGCATAAGTTTCAAACCGGTGATCCGAACCCAGTGTCGTAAGTTTGTGTAAGTTTGATTTTATCATTTGTGAGGTGTGTGATGGGGTTTCAGGGTCGGTAGGCCAATATCCGGTATTTTGGTCTGCCAAAACTCAAAAATGGGCCTTTTTGGAGCAAAAGCTTGCAAAAGTTTCTGACCCAGGCATCCAAACCGAGTGCTATAACTTTGTGTAAGTCTATTTTATCATTTGGGAGGTATGTGATGGGGCTTTCTGGGTCGGTAGCCTGATATCCGTAATTTTTGTCTGTCAAAACCCCAAAATGGGCCTTTTTAGAGCGAAAACTTGCATAAGTTTCAAACCGGTGGTCCGAACCCAATGTTGTAAGTTCATGCAAGTATATTTAATCATTTTTGAGGTGTGTGATGGGGCTTTGGGGTCGGTAGGCCGATATCCGACATTTTGGTCTGTCAAAACTCAAAAATGGGCCTTTTTAGAGCAGAAACTTGTAAAGTTTCTGACCGGGCATCTGAACCGAGTGTCGTAAGTTTATGTAAGTCTATTTTATCATTTGGGAGGTGTGTGATGGGGTTTCAGGGTCAGTAGGCCAATATCTGGCATTTTGATCCGACAAAACCCCAAAATGGACATTTTTGGAGCACAAACTTGCATAAGTTTCAAACCGGTGATCCAAACTGAGTGTTGTAAGTTCTTAAAATTATATTTTATCATTTGGAAGGTGTATGATGGGGTTTCAAGATTGGTAGGCCGATATCTGGCATTTTGATCTGTCAAAACTCAAAAATGGGCCTTTTATAGTAGAAACTTGCATAAGTTTCAAACCGGTGATCCGAACCTGAGTGTCATAAGTTCGTGTAAGTCTATTTTATCATTTTTGAGGTGTGTGATGAGGTTTCAGGGGGTTGGTAGGGCGATATCCGACATTTTGGTCCGTCAAAACCCCAAAATGGGCCTTTTTGGAGCACAAACTTGCATAAGTTTCAAACCGGTGATCCGAACCGAGTGTCGTAAGTTCGTGCAAGTCTATTTATCATTTGGGAGGTGTGTGATAGGGTTTCGGGGTCAGATAGGCCAATATTCGGCATTTTGGTCCGTCAAAATCCCAAAATAGGCCTTTCTGGAATGGAAAGTTACATAAGTTTTTAACGATCATTCGAACCTGATGAAATTAAATAAGTTGGTGCAAGTCTTTTTTTTTTTTACGTAAAATTTTCTATAAATAATAAATTCACCGAAGTAAATAATTTTAAAAACTTACCAAGGCTGAATAGAGCCTCCCTACGGGTTGAGAATCCGTCTGCATAAGAGCCTCTAGCTGGGTCTGGCGCTCCTGGAGCTCTGTCATCCTCTGCTCCAACTCTGCATTCCAGTCTCTCAACTGTCTTAGCTCTCTACGTGGCTACGTGAAATCTAAGCATTGCTCTCGACGGTAGAGGACGATGCCGTCGGTTCCATCCCACTCCCTAAGACTCGCACATATCAGCGCCTCTTTCCCAGAACAGTCTCCTGTATCTGGTCATCGGTCGGCGGATGCTCACCTTCAGGGGTTGGCTGAACACGTAACTGGACCATTTCCTCCTATAAAAACATAAATATATATTACTACTTTTATAATTTTAGATTAATATTAAATTAGTAATACTAGTATATATACATAAATAACTTACATAAAGCCATTGTGCTTCAGGCCCAGTCCAACCCTTTTCGGGATTGTAGTGCGTCCTATGCCACAACTCAATAGGGTTGAGTGGTGCACCGATCTCCTGGTCTCGCTGTAGCAAATAAGCAGTAGCTTGTGAAGATTAATTTCATGAAAAGATTATACAATAAGAACTTGATGCATATATTAACTTACCATCTCATGCCTATACCTAACAAAAGATCGTGATCCACCACAGTGGGTCACCTTTTGCTTGCTTCTACTCTCACTATTTTTCTTGATAAGCTCCCACACTTGGCCAAAACAAAGGATGTTAGTATAAATGACAATGATTTATCATATAACAAAATTATTTTGACAATTTTTACCTGGAATGCATCACTAGCGAACCGGTCGTATAATAACATCCAATCCTCTACCGCCACCCCCTGTAGGGTCTGTCGCGAGGCTCTCTACTGGCTGCCACCTCTTGACTCGTAGTACATGTAGAGCCTGTGTCGATACTCCCTAAAACAGACTCCTAAGTAACGGCACATTGCCTTCATAACATAAGGCAGGTGGAGATCGATGTCAAACTTCTTCTGCTAAAACATGTCATTGTCAAAACATTACGGCATTAGATATGTTAAAATTTAGTTGAACACAATAATAAAAGACATACCAAGATATGGGCATGAATATCCCGTCTCTCCGCGTCAATGACCCTACTCCTAGACACTAATATAGAGTGGGGCGCGTAACCGGCAAATGATGCCAACCTCAGTGGTGAACTGCTGTGCCCACCGACCAACGGGCTTCAGCAAGCCCAGGAGGTATCTCAATCCGAAAGCGCACACCCCCTACTGCCTTCATCTGAACCTACAAACTACGATTCTTCGACCTACCACGCCCTTGTCTAGGGGTGGTGGCCGAAGATTTAGAAGAAATAAAATAGAAACAATTAGTACCATATTTATATAATCATTAATAAAAATAGAAAATATGCATACCATCGACGGTAGGATCGGTCGACCCTGTAGATGAAGGGGAAGAGGTCGATGGATCCGTCATAACTGTGCGTCTGCGTGAACCTAGTCCAACCATATCTACAAAGAAAGTTTAAAAATAAAATTGTTTCTATTTAATCATAAAAATTAAAATCCTTATCGAAGTAAAAATGAATACCCATTACATCATAAAATTAAATATCCATCAACATTATAAAAGCTGAAATCCATTACACTTGATACTTAACACATTTAACACCTATTACAATTATTCAGCTGAGTCAGTATCATTCATCTGTTCTTGAAATTTCTTCATTCTTGGTACAATACTCTAACAATGTATCATCATCAAAATCACTTTCCTCAGTCATCATCATCATTAATGAAAGTTGCATCCCTCGGATCTAATTGTGTGGTATTGGTGACGTCGGAAAGCTACGACATGATCTAGTTCTACATCAGTTCTATTCAACCAATACGAACTAACATCTTCCTGATCATGCCAGACAACACCATCGTGGGCAGATTGAGACTCTTCTTGTAGTGCCTCCTCAATCCTCTCCAAGTCTTCATCTCCCTCGCCAACTTCTACTACATCATAAACATTTTTAGATTATATTTTTTGGACAACATGCCAATCAACTCTGATTTTTGTGTCCTTCAAATAGAAAACTTGTTTTACTTGAGATGCCAAAACATACGGATCATCTTTAAATGTCGTACGTGACGTATTAACACTTATGAAGTGCTTATCGATCTATATTCCAGTCTTCTTATTACTTACATCTCACCAATCACATTTAAAAATATACACAGAATGACCGTAGCAATAATGTAACTGTATGATGTCTTGTAAAACACCATAGTACTCTACAGTTTGTCCTGCGTCACCATTTCCCTGAACAAGGACCCCGCTATTCTGTGTTCGTTGACTGACCTAACGTTCCCTAGTGTGAAATAGAACAGCATCAGCAATTAAACTGGTGTAGCGGGATATTCTTTGATCAGGACCACATGCCAAGGAATATAATTGATTGTACGCCTCAAGAGATTGTTGGTGGCGTAATAGCTTCATCTATTAATTCAATACAAATACAAAATTAATTAAATACAAATGCAATAACTAATACAATTACAATTAATTAAAACCTATTCTTACACGTTCTCCGAACCACTTTGGAAACAAATTTTTGTTGTCTTTGCTCTAGATCAGAACTTGATACATGTTCTCTCTGAAGCTCAATCGTATGCTCACTACATAAGATGAGATATGTTGTATGTAACTTACATTTGTGTACTAAAGTAGTATTGCAATGATTTTGATAAACTTACTTAAAATATGGCAATGTCTCATCGCAGTTGTTGAGCACTGGTATAGTGGGATTTTTCCAAGTCTTGAGGATGACACCATGCATATATACGGGCACCTATTGGCCGCACATTCTGATTAAACACTGCAAGGCCAGTTCGTTGTTGCTCTAGACATCTATCAGAATTTCGCTCTTGATGATTAAACCTTGTCTCAATATCTTCAAGATGCATAGAGTAAAAGGTGAGACATTCAGCATCAACGTAAGCCTCAGCAATTGACCCTTCCGATCGTGCTTTGTTACGCACATATTACTTCAATGTGTATAAATATCTGTTTTAATAATTAATCAGTTATACATGAAAATAGTTAGGATGGATAGATAACACAATTCATAAAATTAAATGTACCTTTCTATTGGATACATCCAACGGTATTAAACAGGTCTGCCAATTTTTGCCTCATGAGGCAAATGCACAGCTAAGTGAACCATTACATCAAAGAAAGCTGGAGGGAAAATCTTTTCCAACTTGCAGAGGATCACGACAACATCCCTTTCGAGCTTTTCAAGTACTTCCAAATTCAACGTCTTCGCACATAATTCTCTAAAGAAGCAGCCCAACTCAGTCAATGTAGTTGATATGTCATCGATGAGATATCCACGTAGTGCAACCAAAAAAGTCGTTGGAAAAGGAACATGGCAGTCATGGCTCTTCAATCCTGATATTTTCCCATATATAAAATTTATACACCGAGATATATTCGATGTGTATCCATCTGGGAACTTCACTGATTTAAACCACTCGCAAATCCTCATTCGCTTTGTGGATAACAACGTATACTGTGTAGGAAGGCACGATATATTTATCACCACTATGTATTAGGTGCAGCTCTTTTCAGTATTCCCAGCTCCTACAAGTCCAACAGGGCATTAACTAGTATCCTTCGTCTTCCCTTCAATGTTCATTAAAGTTCCCAGCATATTATCACAGTTGTTCTTCTCGATGTGCATAACATCCAAATTGTGCCTCAACTTAAGGGTCTCCCAGTATGGAAAATCAAAAAATATGCTCTTCTTCGTCTAATTTAACTCCATATTAGTACGCTTCCTCTTCTTAGTACCTGGTATCTTCCCAAACCTCACTTGTTGAATGAGTGCCAATTACACTAACATGTCTTTAACAAACAACAATGGAGGTGGACAATCTGGACTCAATTTTTCCATCAAATAGATGCTTCTGCTGATTTCGCTAGCCATGTGATGGTGGTAGAAAATGACGATGGCACATGTAGCATATCTTCTTTCCATTGGACAAATGTAGGGAACATGCATCCTTATTACAAACCGGATATGCCAGATACCCCTTAGTGCTCCACCTAGACAAGTTCCCGTAGGCTGGAAAGTCATTTATGGTCCACAATAACGCTGCATGCAATTGAAATGTCTCATTCTTAGAGACGTCGTATGCCTCCACTCCCATCTCTCACAATTCCTTTAACTCATCCACTAAAGGACGCATATACACATCAATTTCATTACCAGGAGACTTCAGCCCTGGAATAAGCAACAACATGAAGATAAATGGTTCTTTCATACATTTCTACGGTGGCAAGTTATACGGCACAAGCAACACTGGCCACATGTTGTAAGCATTACTCATGTCACCGAACGTATTGAAACCGTTGCTAGCTAGCCCAAGTCATATGTTACGCACCTCATTTGCAAACTATTCGTGATTTGTATCAAACTTAGCCCAAGTTTGAGAATCTGTCGGATGCCTACATACATTTTTCTCAGTAACACTCTTCTCCTTATGCCACCGTATATCTTCTACTGTCTTCTGAGACATGTATAACCTTTGTAGCCTAGGTTTTAAGGAAAAATATCTCAACACCTTGTGCGAAAATGTCTTGGTCTTTCCTTTATTCAGCTTGTACCTGGGTTTGTGGCACATCGTACACTCTATACGTTATTCAGTCTCCTTCCAAAATAACATGCAATCATTTTTGCAAGCATGTATGGCAATATACCCAAGGCCCAAATCTCTTAATATTCTTTTCACCTCGTAATATGTTTTAGGAAGGGTCTCCCCAGTAAGAAGCACTGCTTTAATCAATTCAATGACCATGTTAAATGATTTTTTACTCCATCAGTTAATGGTCTTAATATAAAGGAGTTTCACGAGAAAGTCTAGTTTCAAAAACTTATCACAACCTGGATATAATGGTTGTCTTACTTCCCTCAACAAAGATTCAAATGCTTCCTATTGTCCTGTGTCACTCCTATGACTACTCGCCCCAGTTGTAGCCCCCTACAAGTCTGCCAGCATTTGTGGCAAGCCTTTGTAACCAACCCCAACATTATCACTACCGTCATCATCATCGTCTTATTCTTCATCCTCAAATACCACTCGTACGTCATGGTTTTCCCCATGAAATTCCCAACACATATACCTCTTGTCCATCCCGTGTAGGAGTAGGTGCTCTTTAGCCTTATCTATGTGCATATAATCCCTATTATTGCACCTCCTGCATGGACATCTTATCTTATTTCTCCCACCTGCAGATTCACAAGCAAACTCAATAAAATCTTTGATCCCCTTCACATACCCTGGCAAATGCCTGCCCCTCAAGTCCATCCAACTCTTATCCATTTTCGTCTACCTAATACAAGTCAAAAATGATACTCATTATAAATATAAAACATGAATCCTATCACCTCCGACTTCTCTCTAAAGGGTCAGGTGGTCCTATCCCATTCATGAATGCACAATCTACATTACAATCAGCAGTAAATCAAATGCTTGATTCCACTCAGACAAAATTTCGGCAGCATCTCCCCACGGTTCTCCAAGTATACAAGATAGACGTTAGCATGCCTAAATATATATACCCAGAGAACAATAGGAGACCGTGTTGAAATTTTATCATAGTAGAATATTCAAGCATGCGCTATTGATTGCAATGCATATTTATGCATTCCCGAACTGTCCTCTCTAGATAATTCAAGAATCGATTTTCATAAACACGAGCCCAATCGTGAATAAATTTTGCGACAAGATTCACATGTGATGAAAATGACTCCCGAACGGGGCTAGGCTTACATGAATGCAATTATACATTGAGTTACATGATCATTTAGTTACAAATACTACCCTTCTCCAAAAATTTAAGACTAATAAAAGATTTACAAGTCTCAACTCCAAATAACTTAACAAATAGGAATGGTTTAAAGTAAAATTGAAGGGCCATAAATAAATAACTTTTGTGATGGGGTTTGTGTATATGTGTCTAGAATGTTCAACTTAAAGGGTTAAACAGTGAGGCAGAACTTACCCTCCCCAAGACCAACCATAAAAAGAAAAAGAACACTCGTTAACAACGTGACATGGCAAGTTATCTCTGCCATATCTGCAACAAGAGTAACAAAGGATGAGAAGTTCTTGCATAAATCGAGTTCATGACTTAGTTCATGAAGTCCACTAATCGCATATTGTTATCTGACAAGATGGTTCTTTTGTATCTTCTAAAATGTTTATATCTTGTTCAAATGGTATGATATTATAGGTTAATTTCATAGATTCGGTTCATGCTAGATATAAAAGTAAGCATTTTTTGTTTTACACTTTACTTTTATTCTTATGACAAAAATACCATTTATACTTTTATTATTAATAAAAATAATTTCCTTTTAATTCCCATTTCCCAACTAATAAACTCATTTTATCTCCTCACATTATTTATTTTGGGTAAATTTCTTTTTCTTTTTTTTTTTTGTATTTTTGTGTGTTATTTAACAAATACAAGAAGCAAAATCTGATTAAATAAGAGGTTTTCAAAGACTATCCAAATTGATTTTCTGAAATTCATAGATATGATGAAAAATAACTTTAATTGTAGCATCCTCTCATCTCAGCTAAAATCAAAGGCAAGTTTAATGTTGTTTCTAATTCCAACCCAAGAAGAAAAAAAATTATTTTTTTACTACAACATATGCATTGGGTGGTATTCAGTCATTGAAGTGACAATAAAATACTTGCTCTAAACATTACACACATCTACAAAGGAAGTGATCAAAGAAGAACCAAAACAATTGCCATACATGTGCATTTAGCATTTTTAATAGCTATTCACATACTAGTGTTCATACATTGTGCAAAATTAACGACAAAATTGATCAATGCAACTTACAGACTCACAGTTTGATCATAACAAAGTCATTTAAATTGGAGTAAAACATATATTCATATGTCATGAAACTAGACTAAATCATCCACACTACTCTACAATTCAGTCTAAAGAATTAAACTAAAAATTTTCTTCATGGCATTATGGATTCATCATATGTTTTCTATAGCAATTATCAATAGAGTTTCAGCTTTTGCTTTTTCAATTTGACATGAATTGATTAAATAATTATCTTTTGCACTAAAATGTATATTTATAAATTTCATAAAATAATAAAATGATATTATTAAACTAAAGGAAAATCCCAACTCCACCACTTGTAACAACATGTAAGCCACACAAGAATGAAGAGAATAGAAAGAAAATCAAGAAAAGAAGGAAAAAAATACTTTGCTTAAACTTGCAATATGTCTAGTAGAGAATATAAACAAGTTTGGATATCTAGAAAATTAACTTAAACAAACCGATCAAAAAACAGCAAAAGTTTATCACAATAAAAGCATAACATATACTAAGATATAAGAAACTGATATACCATAAAAAGACAGGCCAATCAACACTTGACACGTATGACCACAGTCCGATTTATGTTCAGCTAGCATGATTCTCGCTCAGCCTATGACATCCAGATCATCACATAAGGTCGGAAGTGACCAAACAAATATATCCAGAACTGATCACAGGGTCCAGACCAGAGCTTCAGATCTCGTCACCGCCTTAGCGGATTCCGAGCAGAGAATAGGGAAACAGTCTCCAATACGGAAACTACCATTTATGATTATCTCCGCCTTAGCGGATTCCGGGCAGAGGATAAGGAAGCAGTCTCCAATACGGAAACTACCATTTATGATTATCTCCATCTACGACTCAATGCCCACAAGGTAACTGCAATCTCCGATGATCATATCCCTATATTCATGGCGTCGAATCCTAATCAACTTAGGAAAGCTTCGGCCTATATATTAAACCCTAGAGGTACGCTATCACATTCATGCTCATTCTTTGACTTTCAATACAGTCTTTCAATTCCCTTACTCACTTAAGCATCGGAGCGGCTACCGCCGGAGCCAATCCGGTGGTCCTCTGATCATCTTTCTGAGTGTTCTACAGGTCACGGAGCCCTTACGTGTTGCGAGTCAAAAAGTGCAGCATCAGAAACATTAAACAAACTATAAAGAATATAATTTAACGCAACCTAGATATAACAAAAAATGTTTTCCTTTAGATACTTAATGTATGACAACTTACTTCTGAAGATCATTAATGTAACAAATTAAGATGAAGAAAGTATTACCCGTTCAACAAGGATACGAGCTTTGTTTAGAGTACCAACGCCAACAGCAATCAGCTTTATACCAGCCGAGTCAAGTCTCAGTTTTAATTCTTTGAGAACAAAAGCAAGTTCCTAGCTAAAAAGCAAAAATCAGAGAAAGCACAGGAAACAAGAAGTCATAACAAAATCTTGTTTAGCGATTAAAACAGTTTTTCTTATCAATAATTTATTTAGATTATGTACCAGCAGAGGCATCAAAAATGCCTCAAAAGTGCAACAACAGCCACTCCCTGGAGAGAGAAAAAGGGAGAGACCCAAAAAAAGGGTTAAGTTGAGAATAGTACATTGAATAAAATTACAAAAAAAAAAAAACATCTTTCCCGTATCATAGCTTTGAATTTCTGGCTCACCAAAAAGAGATTTTACAACATACACCAATAGCTTTGAGTTAGCAACGCACAGTGATCGAATTGGGGCTTGAGAGAGAGAAAGAGTGTCTGAGAGAGATAGCGATCGAAACGGCGCTTGAGAGAGAGAGCGATTGAATTGGGGGTGATATAAGGAGTTATTAGCGATGCCCATTGTGCGTCCCTAATAACTCCATGGGTGTTGCTAATTTTACTTAATACGGCGGCGTTTCATTTAGCCCAAGTATTGGTGGCGTATATGTGCATCGCTAATGGCATCGCTAATGGCCACGTGTGTGTCGCTAATAGTTTCGCGCCTAGTTTTTCGCGCGGGAAACTAAATTTTTTTATTACTTTTTTTTATTATTTGCGACGCCCATTTGTGTATCGTGAAAAGGCACTTTCAACGACGCATTGTGTGCGTCGCTAATAATGTACGTCGCGAAAAGTAGTTTTTTTTGTAGTGGATCCACAAATCCACTACCTCCAATAGTATGCAAATCTCATGCAATAGAAGTTCATGCTCTAGTCCGCTATATGCTCATACGTATACTATTTCAACATTAGGTATATATACTTCAACCACAAGGTTTACAACCTTGCAATAAACTAACTATGTTAATAAAAAGGTGAAGAAAAAGTTTTTTCAATATCTCTTTGTGCTTCAATAATAAAAGACTCATGTATCATACTTAAACCTAGTTGGAGAAGCTTTAATGCATGAAATAAGGAAGTTTGGAACAAACTGCATTTAAAACAAGACACACCTGCAAAAGGGGTACACTTCACCATCCAGACGTGGCTTACTTTATGCGAACGTAAGAGCTATTGGATTTTTTCAAAAATTATACCAAAAAATTGTTACGCGATTTTCCAACAAATTCTAAAAATATCATGTAAATAAGTTTAGAAATTTTTTAAAATTTACTTCCCTAAAGTAGAATAGTGTTCTGTCAAAACTAACTCAACTTAAGTCATTTTAATTATGATAAAGTTCAAATATTAACTTAAGGAAAATTCTAAGGAGTAGTGTCCAAAAGCAAATGAATGATATGCATGAACACACTTCTTTAGACACTATTGAAGATGCGAGGTGTGTTATTTCTTCACTTCATGACTTCTAAGTAAATTACACGACTCAATATTGACTCAACAAATACAGTCTAAAGATATACGACTGATATACCATAAAAGAACAGGCCAATCAACACTTGACACATGTAACCACAGTCCGACCTATGCTCAGCCAACATGATTCTCATTCAGCCAATGATGAAAAACTCAAGCATCCAGATCATCATACAAGGTCAGAAGTGGCCGAACATATATATATCCAGAACAGATCACAGGGTCCAGACCAACACTCCAGAACTCGTCACCGCCTTAGCGAATGCCGAGCAGGGAATAAGGAAGCGGTCTTCAACAAGGAAGCAGTCTTCAACAAGGAAACTACCATCTATGGTTATCTCTATGCAAGGTAGCTGCAATCTCCGGTAATCAAATCCCTATATTTAGGGCATCTATGGTTATCTCTATGCAAGGTAACTGCAATCTCCAGTGATCAAATCCCTATATTCATGGCTTCGAATCCTAATCAACTTAGGAAAGCCACGGCTTATAAATTAAACCCTAAAGGTACGCCTTATTTTTTATGCTCATTCTTTGGCTTTCAATACAGTCTTTTCAATTCTTTACTTACTTAAGCATCGGAGAGGCTACCGCCGGAGCCAACCCGGTGGTCCTCTGATCATCCTTCTGAGTGTTCTACAGGTCACGGAGTCCATACTTATTGCGAGCCGAAAAGTGTAGCATCAGTTTGGCGCCGTCTGTGGGAAATGACTAATCTCCAAAGTGCTCTACTCATAAAACTCATCTCTTTCCCCCACCGGTAAACCATGGCACCAAATCTCCGACCACGACAGAATACTCAGAATTCGCAAAACGCTCAACGTCAGCCGCCTGCTCCCCGCACAAGGGGGCCAGCGGCCAATCCTATGCGACAAGAGATCGAAGCAATAAAACGACACAATGAACTGGTGCAGGAGCAGTTGCTTACCATCACTAGAACACTGGCGACACTTACGCAGAACCAAGCGACGGGATCTCTTAGCCCGCCGGTCAACTTCGTTGTAGGAACGCAACCTCCTGTTGCTACAGAGAACGAAGAACTTCATGCGCAGGCTCCAACTAACCAGCCTGGGCACCCCTCAGGCGTTCCTCGCGCTGGCCAAGATCCCCAGCCATCAACAATCCCTGGCTGGGGAACATCTGCCTTCATCCCCGACATCCATTACCGAAGAACTACTCGAGCCCCAACTCCAAGGGCCTCGGGAGCACACCCGGCACCGCAGGAGCCTCCTCATGCAATACCAAACCCTCCAGTTTGGAATCCTCCTCCGTCCGAAGGGCGTAATCAACCCTACTACCCTGAAGCCGAGGCTGTCAGGCGGGGTTCACAAGATGTCAGAGTCAAAGACCCGTGGAGGGTAGAGGAAATTTCCGAGTCAATAGACCGGATAATTACCTTGAGAGGACCTCAGAACCCTCCAGAACAAGATGAACTGGCCAGGCTGCTCGGAAGGCTAGCCACTCCATTTACTCACACCATCATGTCAGAAGAGAGGCCCAGAAAATTCATGGTGCCCAAATTCACCTTGTACGATGGATCTTGAGATCCAGGAGATCACCTCTCTCATTACCAGCATACGATGGCCCTTCACGGAGCCTCTGATGCTTTCATGTGCCGAACGTTCATCACCAGCCTGAAGGGAACTACTCTGAAGTGGTTCCATAACCTCCCACCGAACTCTGTTACCAGCTTCTACGAGCTCGGTAGACAGTTCTTGGACAGGTTTATGACTAGCAGAAGGCTCAGAAGGGGGCTAGAATTCCTGCTAAACGTCAAGCAAACCAGGGAGGAATCCCTCAGAGCCTACATTGCGCGCTTCAACACCGAGCTCACGGAGATCACTGACTGCAGCCCAAAATTCCTTGTAGCAGCCCTGACTGCCGGGCTTGCCCAAGGTGGGTTCAGAGATTCCTTGACGAAAAGCCCTCCTGCCGATATGGCGACATTAATGGATCGGGCCAGAAAATACATCAACCTGGAAGAAGCCAACCGCACGTCCCAGAAGGGCAGAGATCAGACCCAGAGGGACAATCCAAAGCGGGAGGACCACAAGAAGGAGGATCACAGAAGAGACTCCAACAAAAAAAGGGCCAGGAGCCCAGAGAAGAGAACAGCACCCAGAGCTGTGTACAACTCCGGACCGAGGGAGTTCACCAATTTCACTCCTCTGAATACCACACCGAACCAGGTACTCCGGCAGATCCGAGATCGGGAGAACCTGAGGTGGCCGGAACCAATCAAGGGAGATCCCAGCCTGCGGGACCAAAGTAAGTATTGTAATTTCCATAAAGATCATGGACATACAACTAACACTTGCAAGACCCTCCGATATGAGATAGAGCAGCTCATAAAGAATGGGCGTCTTCGGGAGTTCGTCAAGCAGGACGGAAGGCAAAACCCCCAAGAAGACAAGCCTCAGCAGCGGCCCGACCAGAGGCCCGAACAGAGGCAGGAGCAGAGGGAGGGACGTAACGAGCCCCAGAGGCAGAACAATCATGTCATCTACGTCCTCCATGCTGATTCCCCTGTCATAGGAATGTCCAACAGGGCAAAAAAGAGATACGCTAGGGAGGCCAGAGCCGCCCCAAACGCACTACAGATCTCCAACGTTGAAAAGAGGCTCAAGCCAGCATCGGAGATCCAATTCACCGAGCAAGATCTAGCAAGGGTACACTGCCCTCACAGTGATGCCCTCGTTATCACCCTCAGAATCGCCAACTTCGAGACCAGAAGAGTCCTGGTTGATACTGGAAGCTCCGTCAACATACTGTTTTATGAACCGCTTAAGCAGATGGGGATAGACCAGGACAACATCAAGCCCACCACTGCCGTAATGGCAGCTTTTGATGGCAACCTCAGCACCCCTTTGGGGAGGGTCGACCTTCCTACCACTGTAGGAGAAGGTGAAGGGCAGAAGACCACCATCTCGGAGTATATGGTGTTGAACATGAAGTCTCCCTACAACGTCATAATCAGGAGACCCTAGTTACATCAGATAGGGGCAGTCACTTCGACCCTCCATCAGTGTCTGAAGTACGTCCACAACCAGAGCGTGCACTCTGTCAGAGGATGCCAGCCAACCTCCCGGGAGTGCCACGCTATTGCCCTTAAAGAGAAGGATCCCAAATAGCAATTACAGCACACTCGGGACTGTGCAGATCTGGTATTCACTCACTCTCCCGAGGTGGAGGATTGCCCATCCGGCATTGAAGAACCCCTAAGCCCAAGGGGACGCGACAGCCGAGCCAAACCTATTGGTGAGCCCATTAAAGTACTGGTCAGTTCAGAAGCAGAGGGGCGTTATCTGTACATCGGCCCAGACCTTACACACACCGAGCAGGAAAAGATAGTCAGGTTTCTGAAAAACAACCTCTCTATCTTTGCTTGGAAGACCAGGGACATGGAGGGAATAGATCCTAATCTAATAACTCACAAACTGATGGTAGATCCGGATCACCCGCCAGTCAGACAGAAGAGAAGGCCGATTGCTCCTGAACGGCATCGGATTATAAACGAAGAAGTCTAGAGGCTGCTGGACGCCAGGATGATACGGGAAGTTTTCTATCCCGAGTGGCTAGCCAACACCGTGCTTGTGAAAAAGAAGAACGGCAAGTGGAGAGTCTGTGTTGACTATACAGACCTCAACAAAGCGTGTCCCAAGGACAGCTTTCCACTGCCAAGAATAGATCAACTGGTTGATGCCACGGCAGGGCACGAGCTTATGAGTTTCATGGACGCCTACTCTGGATACAACCAAATCCAGATGTACCCTCCAGATCAAGAGAAGACTGCCTTCATAACCGAAAGAGGACTCTACTGCTACAGAGTGATGCCTTTCGGTTTGAAGAATGCTGGAGCCACTTATCAGCGGTTGGTGAACAAGATGTTCAGCCCACTGCTCGGCAGCACCATGGAGGTATACATCGACGACATGCTGGTAAAGAGCCTTCAGAAAGGCAGCCACCTCCAGCACTTGGCCCAGACCTTCGATATCCTCAGACAACACAAGATGAAGCTCAACCCCTCGAAATGTACCTTCGGAGTTACGAAGGGAAAATTCTTGGGGTACATCGTCTCTCAGAAGGGTATCGAAACAGATCCCACTCAGATCCAAGCCTTGATTGAACTGAAGTCACCAAAAACCAGAAAGGAGATTCAGGCACTGAATGGCAGAATTGCCGCACTGAGCAGGTTTATATCCAAATCCACCGATCGCTGCCTACCTTTCTTCAAAGCTCTGAAGGGGGGCAAGACTCTGTAGTGGACAGAAGAATGCGAGCAGTCCTTTCAAGAACTAAAGGAGTATCTAGCCTCTCCAGAGCTCCTGTCAAAACCAGTACAAGGAGAAAGGTTACTCCTGTACCTTGCAATCTCCAAAAACGCGGTCAGTTCCGCACTAATCAGACAGGACAGACGAGTACAGAGGCCTATATTCTACGTCAGTAGGGCACTATTTGACACGGAGAAAAGATACCCAGAGGTAGAGAAACTGGCCTATCCCTTGGTCATATCAGCTCGAAAGCTTCGACGTTATTTCCAGGCCCATCCAATCGAGATCCCAACTGCCTATCCTCTGAAGTCAATACTAAGGAAACCTGAAGTATCGGGAAGATTGGTAAAGTGGTCTGTGGAGCTAGGGGAGTTCGACATAGCATATGTACCCCGAAACTCCGTCAAAGGGCAGGCCTTAGCTGACTTCGTAGCCGAGTTCACCCCGGCACTTCAGAACAAAGAACAAGTCACCGAGACTTCGGAAACCTGGCTGCTGTACATTGATGGATCGTCAACCGATCAAGGATCAGGGGTAGGCCTGGTACTACAGTCCCCTGACGGGCTCACGTCAGAAAAAGCAGTCAGTCTGGGATTCAAAGCTTCTAATAATGAAGCCGAATATGAAGCCCTAATCTTGGGCATGAAGCTCGCCTTGGAATGTGAGGCTCAGAACCTCGATGTCTTCTCTGACTCCCAACTGGTAGTAAGCCAAGTCTTGGGAGAATTCGCCATTAAAGATGATAGGATGCTCCGATACTCCGAACTGGTAAACCACTTAAAGCACTCCTTCCAGATATTTACTATCCAGAAAATTGAGAGAAACCAGAATTGCAGAGCAGATGCTCTGGCTAACATGGCCTCCCGCCTCAAGACTGAAGCAGACTCCACAATTAAAATCTCCTTTCAGCCAGGATCCAGCATTGAGGAAGCACGAGTTGCTCCAATTGATGAACAGCCCCAGAACTGGATGACCCCAATCCTCTAGTATCTAAGATCCGGGCTCCTCCCAGAGGACAAAAACAAAGCCAGGAGAATCCGAATCAGAGCGGCTCGGTACCTGATCCTGAACAACAAGCTTTACAGAAGGTCGTATTCTCAACCTCTGTTAAAATGCTTAGCTCCAGACGATTCACAGTATGTCTTGGCTGAAATACATGAGGGAATTTGCGGGAACCATAATGGGGGCAGAACTATAGCCCACCGAGCTCTATCGCAGGGCTACTACTGGCCCGGCATGTTGAAACAGGCTAAGGAATATGTTCGAAAGTGTGACAAATGCCAGAGATTTGCCCCGTACCAACATCAGCCTCAGCACGAGCTTATCCCGATTCCTAGTCCTTGGCCCTTTGCTCAATGGGGAATGGACATTGTGGGCCCATTACCACGGGCACCTCCAAACAGGAAGTATCTCTTGGTGGCCATCGACTATTTCTCTAAATGGGCCGAAGCCGAGCCCTAAACACATATCACAGAAAAGGAAGTCGAAAGCTTCACCTGGAAGAACATTTTGTGCAGGTTTGGCATACCACGTGTAATTATCTCGGACAATGGGACTCAATTCACTGGTAAAGGCTTCAAGGCATTTTGTGAAAATCTCAACATCAGGCAGCACTTTGCCTCTCCAGGCCATCCGCAAGCAAATGGGCAAGTAGAGGTCACCAACTTGATGGGTTAAAGAAAAGGTTGGAACAAGCCAAAGGGAAGTGGGCAGAAGAACTCCCTGGAGTTCTTTGGGCCTACAGAACAACCAGAAGAACTCCCACCTCTGAAACTCCCTTCTCACTAGCCTATGGAACAGAAGCAGTAATTCCGGTTGAGATCGGTATGCCAACCCTGAGGACTGAGGCCTTTGAGCAAGAATCCAATGATCAGCAACTGATGGAAAACTTGGATTTGCTCGAAGAGAGAAGGGATCAAGCCAGCATCAGGATGGAAGCTTATCAACAAAGAATGGTCAACAAATCCAATGTAGGACTCAAGACAGTCAACTTTCAAGTTGGAGACTTCGTCTTAAGAAGAGTCTTTCAAAACACCAAGGATCCCACCATGGGAAAGTTGTCACCAAACTGGGAAGGCCCCTACAAAGTAACAAAGGTCGTTCGACCTACCACCTACTGGCTTGAAGACATGACTGGGAAACCTGTTCCTAGGCCATGGAACGTGGAACACTTACGGAAGTATTATCAGTAGAGTTATTTCTTTTACTTCCATAGAATGTTCGTCTATTAATGCACAGGCCTCCAGAGCCTGGTCCATAATGTACGAGTCTTTTACTCGGTCCATCTATTAATGCACAAGTCTTAGGACTTGGTCCATCTATTAATGCACAGGCCTCCAGAGCCTGGTCCATAATGTACGAGTCTTTTACTCGGTCCATCTATTAATGCACAAGTCTTAGGACTTGGTCCATCTATTAATGCACAGGCCTCCAGAGCCTGGTCCATAATGTACGAGCTTTTACTCGGTCCATCTATTAATGCACAAGTCTTAGGACTTGGTCCATCTATTAATGCACAGGCCTCCAGAGCCTGGTCCATAACATACGAGTCTTTTACTCGGTCCATCTATTAATGCACAAGTCTTAGGACTTGGTCTATCTATTAATGCACAGGCCTCCAAAGCCTGGTCTATAATGTACGAGCTTTTACTCGGTCCATCTATTAATGCACAAGTCTTAGAACTTGGTCCATCTATTAATGCACAGGCCTCCAGAGCCTGGTCCATAACATACGAGTCTTTTACTCGGTCCATCTATTAATGCACAGGCCTCTAGAGCCTGGTCCATAAATGCACAAGTCTCAATACTTGGTCCATCTGTAATGCACAGGTCTTCAGAGCCTGGTCCATGATATACAGGTCTTAAATACTTAGTTCATTCTCTAAATACGCAGGCCTACAGAGCCTGGACTACTTTTATGCACAGGCCTTCCGAGCATGGTCCGTCTTCAATTAACAGATTCTATGATCCAGCCCATCCACAGACAGAAGTTCCGAACATCTACAAACTAAAGTTTCTTAGATCGGGACATATCAGATCTGGTATTTATATTATTTGGCTCATCTGTTAAACAAGCAACAAGTACTATGGTACCGATCCGGAGCAAAGTACTTTGATTCAAGCATTTTTCTAAGTTCCTTTATTCTCAAGAACATCCAGAAATGTACAAGGAAGTGTTTTAACTACAGAAAAGCACATTTGAATACTAGAAGACATCAGATCTGAGAAAAAGAGACTCAATTTTATTTATAAGATTTACAAAATCTATTATAGAAGCCATTACAGAATCTATTACAGAAGCCATTACAGAATCTATTACAGAAGCGATTACAAGAAGATACAATTCTCAATATAGGGGCTTCTCTTCACGGGATGATAAAGGGGCACAGGAACCACAACTTCCATTGCCGCTGCCACCGGCTCCATTTGAAAGGAAGGGGCCCTGAACCCCAGTCTGCATCAAGAAACTGCCCAGGCCATTTCATCATCACTATCACTGGTCTCACGACCAACGGAGGATGAGGGCTCTGGGTTTCAGGGGACCTTCAATCTTCTTCTTCACACCGTCTGTTTCACCCCAGCCAAATTGAGACAAGGCACGAAGAAGAGGAGGCACCCCACTTACGTCTACATCACCGACGCTCCAGGCCTCGGTTGAATCAAGGAAGGGCCACCACCAATCGGAGGAATCTCGACCGGATGCTAGAGGAGACAAGAAGACTTGTACCTCCTTCAATCCTTCCTTGGAGACTGAAAAGAGGGGAAGGTTAACTCTCGGCCACAGTTTAATTGCTCCTAACTCAGGCAAGGAATCACCCATCATCTCCGGGCAAGTGGCAAAACTCCGGCAGCATATGAAGCCTTTCTCACAAGGGGACAATTTGAAATCAAAAAGATGAACGCAACCATATGCCCTCATTTCCATTTATATAAACCCTTGAAGTCCAAAAGCCGCCCAACTGAACCGTCACAACGGTGAAAAAGAGAGTGGCCTCGAAATCCTAAACGACGGTCGAATAAATAAATGGCGCATTAAATGTGCCTCTTCGATATACCAAGAGACAGGGTACAGAACCCTCTAAACAGAGACCGCAGTCCGGCACTGAAGCTCCCGAATTGGCAGAAAGGGGAACAAAGTCTAATTGTACAGACCCCCTATTCAAGATTCAGATCTTCCAGTCTTGACTATTTTTATGACAAGCCAAGTCATATCACAAAGCCCAAACAGCTCGGATATATCCCGATCCTGAGTACTCAGCATACCGAGCATCATAACGACAAGCACAAAGCTGCCTGGTTGTCTTCACAAGCTCTTGATTTAGAGCAGTCTACCTTAAGAGATCTACAGGAGTCTACTCCCACTCTATCAGGCTCTATCTATCTGATTATATTTACTTTCTTGTCTTATTATAATGAGGCAGTTGAAATTAATCTACATCCCTCATTCAGTAACCAGTATCGAAGCTCGGAAAAGCGACTATTGACTGCTGAACAGTTGATCTAGCATGCAAAAGGCCCAGAGCAGCCACACTTACACAGAAGGGAAGAACACAAGAAGAATTTGAAGGAAAGATAATTTTATTGATCGGAAGTATATGCCCATTACATCAAATAGCAAAAACAAAAAGGGAATAAAAACCCATAGAGCCTCAAGACTTCCCAGAAGGGCCTGCGTCCTCTTCCAAGTTAAGGGCACGAGCCCCAGCCGTCTTGTCCGGATCAGGACGAGATGAGGCAGGTTCAGGGGGAACAATTGATGAAACGTCAAAGCCCGGGAACTGAATTTGGAATCTAGTTCGGAAGCTTTCAAAACCAAACAAGATCAGCTCATCACCCATCTGGTCAACTTCATCTTTCAATATCATCTCAGTCTCAGCCCGGGCATGATCAGTCGCCTCCTGAACCTTCTGATCGAAGGAACTCCGGAGATTAACCAACTCCGCCTCAAGCCCCTCAACCTTCTGAGCATTTATGTCCCTCTCAGACTCTGCCATGGTAAGGTTGG
The DNA here is from genome assembly GCA_008638375.1 of Nyssa sinensis. Lineage (NCBI taxonomy): Eukaryota > Viridiplantae > Streptophyta > Magnoliopsida > Cornales > Nyssaceae > Nyssa > Nyssa sinensis. The sequence goes on along the minus strand of CM018033.1, from coordinate 12,913,206 downwards.
TGGTAGCTTCCTTCAGATCCTCCTCAATGCTCTGAATTTTGGATCGGGCTGTCCCAAGCTCCACCCTCATCTGTTCCACTTCAGCCCGCAGCTTCTCGGCCTCCTCAAGGCCCATGGGGGTCACCATCAGAGCAGCCAAGCTATGCATACTCTGCGTAAAGCAAGACAGACGGGTTAGATTGAACGAACAGACAAACAGAAAAGTCAAGAAAAAGCTTCAGAAGCTACCTTCATCTAGAGACTCATCATCTCAGTCATCAGCTTGGAGGGGTCATCCCCTCTGTATCGGTGCGGGCCATGAGCCCATATTTGATCAAACGCCCTCTTGGCAATCTGATAGTCCTGGCTCATTAAACAGCTCGGACGATGCAGCAGGTGCCTTCCCCTTCCTAGCCCTCCTGCTCGGACCAGAAGAGGCAGGAGGAGCAGCCGAAACAGGGACAGTAGGTTCAGCCTCCTTCTCAGCCTCAGGCAGGGGCCGGCTTAGGAGAGCCAGAAATCAACCTCCTCCTCTTTACTTCAAGAGGGGCATCAGGCTCAGCTCGGAAGGAAGACTCCCCCGCCACTGGGGCATCCGGCACAGCCCATCTCGACGTCAACCTCTTCTTAAGCTCTACATTACGGGCAGCCATCAAGTTTGCTGGAGTTATAATGACAGAATGAGCCCGGTCAAGAGTCGAAAGCAGTGCTCGGTACTGATCCGGCAGTGCTTCAGTAAAGTCGGGCCTCTTCCAAACACTCTTAACTGCACACAAGTAAGGAAAGACATATCAGCTTATCAGTTCGGAAGGCATAACAAGGCTAAAAGAAAGTCTAAAAGAATAAGCCTCACCCCTATGACCCGTAACACGAGGGAACGACGAGGCCTCTCCTTCCTGAAAGCCTTCATGCTCCCATCCTCCTCCGACGAAGAAGTACCACTTCTTCCACGTCTTGTTGGAAGTAGGAACAGAGGTTAGGGGTCGGAACCCCTTCTCAAAGGACATATAGAAAAGGCCCTCTGCCTGCTTGAACTTCAGATCCATATTGCTACGGATCAAGTCCAGAGACACATCCACCTTGTTCAGGTGTCCCAACACCACAAACCCTAGAAGCTGCTGCCAGCTATTGAGATTCAGGTCGGCAGGACAGAGCTTGAACCAACAAAAGAACTGCCTGACTAAATCCGACAATGGGAGTCTCAAGCCCATTTCAAACCAGGCAAGGTAAACACAAATCTCCCCGGCTTCAACATTATGGGGACGATCCATGGGGCCTGGCGCTCTGCAGGTCACATTCGTGGGAAATTTAAATTTCACCCTCCATTCATCCAGAAGGCTCTGAGTAACAGCACTCTCACCCTCTTCTCTACGGGAAGACCTACCAGAGGTCTCCCCAGCCCTGTCTCGGGGCTCCTCAAAAGCATCAACTATCCTAACTCCAGGACTAGTGGGAGGATCAACAGGCATCTCCCCAATAACTTCGAGAGCAGGATTACCCACATCTTCCACAGAAGACGGTACAGCCATCTCAGGAGGATTTCCCACTCCCTCATTTACAATTGGGGATTCAGGAAGAGCAGACATTATTCCCAGACTTAAGAAGAAAGAAGCAAGAGAAAAGGAAAAAATCAGTCGAACCTGTTCTAATTCAGGGAATCAGTATTCTTCAAGGTCACACGAACCAACAATGGCGAATGAAATCTCCTAGCACAGTGAAAATGACGAGGGAAAGCTCATTCCAAAATCTCATCCCGTATTTATAAGCACAATATCAGAAGGGACCCACCAATCCCAAACGCCATGACGGTTCGGAACAATGATAATTTCGAGAAACCCGACTATCAGCCCAGTACAATGATGACCTTGAAAAGACCTAATCTCCAGCTGCGCAATAAAAGCCTTGGAAGGCGAACGGACAAGACACATGACTCTCCGAAAAAGGCTTAGCCCTAGTTGCTTGCTAGCATCAAACTAGGACTTGGGGGGGGGAGTAACTGATATACCATAAAAGAATAGGCCAATCAACACTTGACACGTGTAACCACAGTCCGACCTATGCTCAGCCAACATGATTCTCATTCAGCCAATGATGAAAAACTCAAGCATCCAGATCATCATACAAGGTCAGAAGTGGCCGAACATATATATATATCCAGAACAGATCACAGGGTCCAGACCAACACTCCAGAACTCGTCACCGCCTTAGCGGATGCCGAGCAGGGAATAAGGAAGCGGTCTTCAACAAGGAAGCAGTCTTCAACAAGGAAACTACCATCTATAGTTATCTCTATGCAAGGTAGCTGCAATCTCCGGTAATCAAATCCCTATATTCAGGGCATCTATGGTTATCTCTATGCAAGGTAACTGCAATCTCCGGTGATCAAATCCCTATATTCATGGCTTCGAATCCTAATCAACTTAGGAAAGCCACGGCTTATAAATTAAACCCTAAAGGTACGCCTTATTTTTTATGCTCATTCTTTGGCTTTCAATACAGTCTTTTCAATTCTTTACTTACTTAAGCATCGGAGCGGCTACCGCCGGAAGCCAACCCGGTGGTCCTCTGATCATTCTTCTGAGTGTTCTACAGGTTACGGAGTCCATACTTATTGCGAGCCGAAAAGTGCAGCATCAACGACCTTTCAAAAAAGAATTTTTAATTTAAATTACTTAAATTTTCTAACAATATAAACTACAACAAGACTCCGTTTATCTTAACAATGACAAACTCAACAAAAAATTTTATAATGAATTGTGAACACACCATAATAAATGAAAATTTTTACAATCATTTGGACACAAATTTTCAAACATTTCACATGTCCCAATCATTTTTCATCCTTCAGCAATTATAATTTAGTGTCATGAATGAATTTATAAACTCTTACCAAGATCAGTAACTGTTCATATTCTTCCAAATTCTAAGAATTTGTTCTGCCAAATAAATGAATTTCAAGTGCCATGAACCAAACTGCCTGTCATGGCATACTTTATATATATATATATATTAGAAAATGTTAGTCACAATGTTTGTCTGAGTTTTAAAATAATATTTTTTAACAACTAAAATAAAATTTTATTTTTTTGAGCTCAAGTAAACAAAAAAGAGGGGAGATGGAGTTACCCTATATTATATATATATATATATATATATAACGTTGTCGGCTAAGAATCTCATGCTATAGTGCTGTCCTGATGTTGATCCTCTCCAACAATTGGACCACTCAACTAGTATGACCTTGTCTCTGTTTGACCTGTTTCTCTATCACACGTGTTGCTCTGTTTTTCGTGCATCACGGGAATGATCCTCGTCACCGACCTTCCAAAAACAAATTCTAATTTATTATTATTATTATAATAAAGCGATTATGAGATAAAGAAGAGTTCATAGGAAGGGTGTTGGCTATTTCTTCATGTCTTTAGGTGGTTTCTAACTTTGGATTTAATGGTGTCTTAATCTAAATTAGCTAATTCACCGATTGTTACTTCATTTTTTATTTCCATTTAGTTATGTGGTTGCTTTTGCAATTATATTTATGTTAGTATTAGATTTTGCAAAGTGATCAATACTTTATATTTATTTCTAATTAAAACAAAATTGATTTCAGACTTAAATTAATAAAAATAACACCCATTGCATGAATATAAGTGGGCAAGACAACAATAAAAAGGGAGGAAATAAAAGAATAAACAGAACTAGAATCATCCATTACGTTCAAATCACTTTCATCTTTTCTATGCCACATAAAAATCTTTTATCTCTAATTAATCTCTTATGAAAGTCATAATATAATTCTTGAAATTATATGTTTGGTATGCAGGAATGAAAAAAATAAAAAATTGAATGAAATGCGAAATAAAATAGAAAATTGAATAAAATGGAATAAGAATTACTTATCTAAGTCAAATGATTGTTTAGAATAATTTTTAATGAAATATTCACTACATGAAACAGACATTTTTATTCATACTAAACAAAAATTGTCTCCACATCGTCCGTCTCTAACTCCTCTGGTCTATATATAAGGGTCCTCTCTCCTTATTCTTAACACCTGAGTTTTAAGGAAATAATTTAGAGTTGAGCTTCTAATTTCAACGGTCAATGGTGACGTGGCAGAGAAAGCTGAAGTGGAACTAGGGCTGACGTGGCAGCGCCGTCAATGGTGATGTGGCGGCGAAAGCTGAAGTGGAACTAGGGCTGACGTGGCAGCGCAAGGCTGAGGGCTGGTGCGTGGGGCGGCGCGGCAGAACCTTCAAGGCGCGCATGAGGGCGCATGGAAGCTCCGATGGTGGCGATGTTAGCGGCGTTGGACTCCTCTCTAAATGAGCTGTCCAATGGTAGTGGTACCTTAAATAAACATGCAGAACCTTCAAGGGGAGCATGAAGACGCATGGAAGCTCCGATGGTGGCGATGTTGGCGGCGTTGGACTCCTCTCTGAATGGGCTGTCCAATGGTAGTGGTACCTTAAATAAACATGCAGAACCTTCAAGGGGAGCATGAGGACGCATGGAAGCTCCGATGGTGGCGATGTTGGCGGCATTGCAAGAATTCTTGAGATTAATTAATCTAATCACTCTCTTCATTAAACCGACAAACAAACAGCACCAAAAAAAAATATAATACACATAAATTATATGTAATGAATTCTCAAATAAATAAAGCAATTAAAAGTGAAAAAGTTAGTAGTATGATTATTTACTCCATCAATAGCAGCACACCATCAGACAACTGAGGCTTTATAAAATCAAGAACTTAGCACCTTATAATAATAATAATACATTAACTAATTGAATGATTAAAGGTCTAAACCCATGATAAGGGACCAATTTGTTGTGCCGTAAAAAGTGTGTTGTGAGACTGAGACGTAAAGAAGAAGGAAAATGAATATAAAACTTGAACGTTATTGTGTGGTGGTCCGACAACGCTTGGTGGTGGTGACATTGTTTTATCTATCTACCTACCGCCTAGTTTGGCGGTGTCCCCACTTGGCCCAACAGAATTCCGAGACAAATATTGGCAGTCGATTCCATATCTCTACACAATAAATGTATATAATAAGTGGTGCATGCATTTTTTTTAATGTAATGTTAATTTAAATTGGGGGACGCATTTGGAGGCGTCGGTGATCTGTGACGAAGCCGCGAGGAAAGCGAGTGCCGTAGTGTAGCTCAGATCGGCGAATAATTTTGAAACGGATCGTGAATTTGGAGAGTCGCAGCACATGGTTTAACTATGGGTTCGTGCTTACATCACTAGCATAGATCACCTCACCTCAAATTGGTATGTTAGGAAAAAAATCAATATTATTTTTAATGATATTTTATTATGTGTGATATGATTTATTATTTTAAATGAAACGTATTTGAATAAAAGTATGTTCAGTGAAAAAATACGAATTGATAAAAGTGTGATTTGAAAAAATATAATTTGAATTAAATTACAAATATATTTGAAATAATCTTAAATAAAATTATAGTGTTTAGATAAATTATATATGTTATATAAATAAAAATACACATTATCAAAACGGGGACTAACACTTATCCAAAAATGACATTTAAACTTAAAAATTTTTAAATAAACGTTTCCAAAACCCGAAACACATTTAATTATAAAAAAAAATTTAATTTAAATTTTAAAATATCCGTTTTTAAAAATGTAACTGTCCATCTATGCTTATATAACATAGTATTATTAAAAAAATACTATGCTACATGATTTATCAGTCACCGAAAAATATTTCGTATTTCATCTGATGTGACATTATTCGTGACATCATCTTTTTTAGATAATTAAATTGGTATGTTGTGGGGGCGGTACCTTTCCGACCTCATATACTAAATGGCCTACAAGATTTCCAAGATAGTCTCTTCTTTGAAAATTGTAGTTTCAATCTTATCAGCTTAAGATAAGTCTTAATTCTATTGCATGAAGGATTCAACTCAAATTACTAACCTAATACCTTTATAAATAACTGGCCAAGGTACATTGTTACTTCATTTAATTTTTAATTAAAATTATATTTTCTTTTTTTTATCCTTTTTTACTTGACCTAATTAATTGTTAGAGTGTCTAAGTGGACCAACTAAACTTTTTAATTTTAAGTTCGGATAGTATTTAATATAATTTTATCTTAGATAAGAGTTAAATAATTTATTATTAGTAAGATTAAGAGTCTTTATCTTAATTAGAATAGTGTAATTAATTTAAATAAAAATTAAAGTATTAATTAGATTAGGATTAAATTTTATATAATTTATATTTACGTTGACATTGTGTCCTAACAGCGTGTGCGCCAAGAGTCCAAATAGAATTAAGAGTGATGTTGCCGCCTTCTTTAAAAGAGTGTGTTGTGATCTGTGAAGTGTGAGGAATTTCAAAGAGAGTCTGAAATTATTCAATATATGAGATTTGATTGGTTTCTTTTCTAATTTATATTTTCCTCAATCCCATGAAAAGCTATACTAGTTTTGAGTTTTTCTTGATTGCAGCAACATAACTTTGTTAAGTTTATTTATTTTGACTGTAGTTTGATGCACTTTCCGAAAACATTAAATCTTGGTTTTCGTCTTTTCTGCTTTGCTTTGGTTTATAATTTGTAATTCGAACAATTAGAATAGAGCCTAATTTCTTAGTCCGGGAAGATAATTTCATTTATTTATATATTTCATAAATTTGATGGAAATTTTTTTTTTATTATTTGAAAGAGTGCGATGATAATACTTTTTAATTTAAGTGATTTAACGTTAAAGTTTATTAAGAAAGAACTTGCAACAAATACAAATAAGAAAATAAGACGAATACATTTCAAAACTTTAAATTACATTCATCAAGTATTAGATTTTTTTATTCTTAATAAAATCGTCCATGTTCAATCTGCTAAATAAGTATGAGATATTCTTAAAAAAATATATATTGATATTGATAAGATGAAAAAGATCAGATTACAAAAATTGTATAGAAATTTTAAATTATTATAGATGAAAAAATCATAAACTATTCCTAATTACTTTTCACAGTCATAAACTATTCCTAATTATTTTTTGCAGGTCACGGTGCTTGTTAATGGGATAAGGACTAATAGTGAACAAATAGCAGGATCGTCAAATAGTTGAAAAAAATTTCAAAACTTGACACTAAGATTTGAATATAAAGTGACTGCTATTGAAGAGTCTACTAACTTAGAGTCCTATGATGGTAGATGAATTACAAAGTTTGTTGACGGTTCATGAACAACGCTTGAATGAGAGATCAAAAAATTCAATGAAGGAAGCTTTTCAAACTCAATTAATTTTGAAGAATGAAAAAGGCAAATCTTCTAATAATGCAGGATTTAAGCAACGTTTTTAAGACTACCAGAACAGAGGGCAGAATCACAATAATAGAGGAGGCAGAGGCAATAATTTGCATAATAGATCTGGTGGAGTAAGAGGCAGAGGCAGAAGCAATCAGTGGTAGAACAACCATCAGTGGAAAAAATAGCAATCAATGGCAGAATAATAATTGGCAGCACAATCTAGTCCAAGGAAGAGAGGACGATAACAATTCTAATCCACAATCTCATAAATCTAATATTCAATGTTTTAACTGTGGCATGTTTTGACATAAAAAGTCTAATTGCAGATCCAAAGGCCGAATAACAAAGATCATCAAACTAATGTTGCTAAAAATAATCTTGGTGGCAATAATGATTCAAATACCGTGTTTCTAGCTTGTAACGTTGTGGATAATGATGATGGTACTAAATGGTATTTAGATACAGTCTGTAGTAATCACATGTGAGGTAAAAAAAAAACATGTTTTCTAATTTGAATGAGTCTGTTCGATTAGAAGTAAAGTTTGAAAATAATTCAAAAACACCTGTGATGGGTTAAGACAAAATTGCAATTAGTTTGAAGAATGGGTCTCACAAGTATACTTCAGATGTGTTCTATGTACCAGGTCTGCAACAAAATTTGTTGAGTATGGGACAACTTTCAGAAAGAAGTTATGATGTGCGAATCTACCTTGGAGTTTGTACAATCAATGATGATCGTATGGAGCTAATAACAAAAGTAAACATGACTCCAAATCGTTTATTTTCATTGAGTAATAAATGTGAAAATTTATCTTACTTTAGTTTTATGATTGATGATGATAGTTGGTTATGACATGTGTTTTGGGCACGTAAATTTTGGCAATCTTAATTTTCTTACTAGAAAACATTGGGTTTCTGGTTTGCCTGCTATTGATATCCCAAATAGAGTTTGTAAAACTTGTGTTATGGAAAAGAAACATAGAGATGCTTTTCCTATAGAAAACGCATAGAGAGCCAAGAGGCCTTCGGAGTTGATATACTTAGATTTGTGCTCAATGGAGGTACTTTCTAATGGTGGAAATAGGTACTTTATTACTTTCATTGATGATTTTCGCAGAAAAGCATGACTTTATTTTTTGCAACATAAATTTGATATTTGTGATACTTTTAAAAAAGTCAAGGCCTATGTTGAAAAAGCATAATAGATTTCAAACTAAAACTTTGAGAACTGATAAAGTATAGAATATCTTATTTGTGATGCTTTTTTGGAGAAGCATTGTATTAGGCATTAGTTGACTGCTAGATATACTCCACAGGCAAAATGGAGTAGGCAGAGAGAAAGAATAGAACTGTTATAGATATAGTTAGATGCATGTTGAAATTTAAAAATTTGCCTAAAGTATTTTGGGCTAAAGTTGTTACTTGTGCTATCTATGTTTTAAATATGTGTTCTACTAAAAGTGTTTCTAGCAAAACCCTATAGGAAGCTTAGAGTGGAAAAAAGTCTATTATTAAGTACCTAAGGGTGTTTGGATGCATTGCATATGCTCATGTGCTAGATCATCTTAGAGAAAAGATTGATGACAGAGGTGAAAAGTGTATTTTCATTGGCTACAATCAGTTATCAAAACCCTACAAGTTGTACAATCCAATAACAGATAAGGTGATTATAAGTCGTGATGTGACTTTTAATGAGTAAAGAGTTTGGGATTGGTCTCAAAATGATCAAATCCAGTTAGCTTTAATTTTTAATAATGCAGATCCACGGATTGAAGTATAAAGTGAGCTTTATATTAGTGATCCTCCATCTTCAGATATGCCATCATCTCATACAAAGTCTTCTAGGCGTCTTCAACTCTAACTCCACTTGCCTGCTCCCTTACAAGACTATGTTGTTAGTAGTGATAATGAGCTAACTAATGAAGAGTTGGTGATTTTGCTTTATTTACATATTGTGATCTAGTGACCTTTGAAGAAGCCTCTCGTGATGATCATTGGATTAAAGTTATAAATGATGAGATTCATGCAATTGAGAAGACCAATACATGGAAACTTACTACTCTTCGTAGTGGTAAGAAATCAATTGGTGTAAAGTGAGTGTACAAGACAAATGATAAGCCCAATGGTGAGGTAGATCGTTTCAAAGCGAGATTGGTGACTAAGGGCTATAAGCAAAAGCCAGGTATTAATTATTTTGAGGTGTTTGCTTTTGTTGGCTAGACTTGATACAGTCCGTATGATTGTTTCTTTTGCTGCTCAAAATAATTAGAGAAATTTTTTAAATGAATATTAAATCTGCATTCTTGAATGATGTACTTAAAGAAAAGGTTTATGTTAAGCAACCTGCCAACTATATGATAAAGGGGCATGAAAACAAAGTCTATAAATTGAATAAGGCCTTGTATGGATTGAAACAGACGCATAGAACGTGGTATACACACATTGATTCTTATTTTGTTGAGTATGGTTTCGAGAGATTTCCTTATCAGCATACTTTATATGTCAAGTCTAATTTACATGGTGATATTCTTATTATGTGCTTATATGTTGATGATTTGATATTTATTGGCAATAATCCAAAGTTGATTTCAGAATTCAGGGAGGTTATGATTGCTCATTTTGAGATGACAAACATGGGACTAATGTCTTATTTTCTTGGTATTGAAGTTGTTCAAACAAAAGCTGAAATTTTTATTTCAAAGAAAAAGTTTGTTGGTAATATTTTGAAAAGATTTAAGATGGACAAGTCTAATCTTATTTTGACTCCAATTGAGAAGATGTCGAAATTAGTGAAAAATGGTACAAGTGATCTTATGAATTCAACATACTTTAAAAGGTTGGTTGGAAACTTGAGATATTTGACTTCTACTAGGCCAGATATTGTGTTTGGTGTTAGATTGATTAGCAAATTCATGGAGACTCTATATCAATCTCACTTGCAAGCTGCTAAACGGATTTTGCAATACATTCAAAGTACGCAAAGCAATGAAATCTTTTATTTATCTTCTAACAATTTGGAACTTGTTGGCTATACAGATAGTGATTGGGCAAGTGATACTGAGATGCGAAAGAGTACTTCAGGTTATGTTTTTCATCTTAGTTCTGGTGTATTTTTTTGGTCTTCTAAGAAGTAGCAAGTGGTAGCTCTTTTAACAGCAGAAGCATAATACATTGCAGTAGGGAATATAGCTACTCAAGCAGTTTGGTTACGACGAATGGTTGGTGTTCTACAACACAAGCAGGATGGTCCTACAATAATATTTTGTGATAGTAAGTCAGTCATTGCATTGACAAAAAATCCAGTTTTCATGGGAGAAGCAAGTACATTGATATCAAGTTTCATTTCATTCTTGATTTGGTGAATGCCAAAGAGATTGAGCTTGAGTTTTGTCCTTCTAAAGATCAATTTGTAGATATTTTCACAAAGCCTCTCAAAGTAGATTTTTTTTTTGAAGTTGAAGAAATTGTTTGGCATGATGATGCTTGAAGAACTTGATTTAGAGGAGACAATGTCGACTAATTAAACCAAAGTTAGTAGAGTTTTAGTATGACTCTTAATTTTGAGTCTGGATAATATTTAATATATTTTAGATAAGAGTTGAATAATTTATTATTTAGCAGGATTAAGAGTCTTTATCTTAATTAGAATAGTATAATTAATTTGAATGAAAACAAAAGTATTAGTTGAATTAGAATTAAATTTTATATAATTTATATATATACACGTGTGTGTGTGTGTGTGGCAACATGTGCGCCAAGAGCCCAAATAGAACTAAGAGTGAGGTTGCCGCCGATTTAAAAGAGTGTTGTGCTCTAAAGTGTGAGGAGTTTCAAAGAGTTTGAAATTAGTCGATATATGAGATTTGATTGGCTTTCTTTCTAATTTATATTTTCCTCAATCCCATGGAAAGCTATACTAGTTTTGGGTTTTTTTTATTGCAGCAACATAGCTTTGTTAAGTTCATTTATTTTGACTGTAGTTTGATGCAATAAACCTTGGTTTTCGTCTTTTCTGCTTTGCAGTCTGTCACCGGCATTTTTTAACCGTGTTCATCAAGTTAAAAAGAAAGAAGATCATAACCTTACATCATGTTAATTGGATTTTGACAGTCCGAAATATCTCTGTTTCAAGTGAAATATAGAGGTTACATTTTGTAGAGGGTGGCCCATCACATGTGAGCTTCAAATGCATCCTCTCTCACAAACACAGTCTTGACATGGAGAGAATTTAAATTTGGTTTTGACAACATCATTATGCATAACGACTTCTCAACGAATTCTCTTATAAACATAAGTATTTCAACATGTATATTCAATGAATTTTTTCCGCTCCTACATACAAGCAAGTATTAAACTCTACTGTCTTGTATCTTATAATGAAAAATTCCTCGTTTGATAAGTTTTAATGTATTGATGTGAAATAAGAACATGAAAATAAATTGAACACATTGAATCTTTAAATTTCGTAATTAAATATTATTGATAAAAAAAATTAATTATAGAACCTTATTACATCATATTTATAAAGATATAATACTCGTATTTTGACTACTTATTCGAAAGCAAAACTACTTATTCATATATTTTCTATATTATTTCTAATAAAACTAAGAAACTAAAGAAATTAGAAATAAATCAAAATTGAAAACAAAATAATTATAATACAACTTTAAAACAAATATTCTTATTCTTAGGGTTCCAAATTTATTCTACATCAATCTTTTCTACTTGAAAATAACGGGTCTTCGAGTTGACTGAATGTATACAACCTCAAACTCTTCAATACCCCGAAAATAACAATTGAAGACACTAAAATTTCTCCTTTCATATATTCGATAAAGTCAATAATTCTAAGATCTTCTTTTGATAACAATAATGCTCTAATAATAGAACAAAAAAATCATTGTTTTGATCCAATGTTACAATTTCAATCTTCTTGTAAATATCAAAATTATTCTTTGTGAATTCATGTTCAGTTTCATCTTTAGTGTTGACAACTTAGTGTTGACAACTTCGGTCGGATTTTCTTTCTTCTCTATAACAACTTCTTTTTTTGCAAAAAAAATTGTAGGATCTATTGGTGTTACTAGATTCACACTTTAATGTACTAAATCTGAATTATTTTCTTTTTCTTTTTCTTTCACAATAGGAGTTCCAATCAATTATGCTTCTTTATCCTTTAAACTAACTATTTCTGCAACATCGATAGATATAAATTCAATTTTATTTTCTATTGACTACTTGTGATCATTTTCAATGGATGAAATAACTTGATCTGCATCTTCTATAATAAGAGTGTCTTCTACAAAAATGTTGACTTCTTCTAATAGTTCAATATCATCATTAAATATTATTGATAAAAAAAACTTAACCATAAAAACCCATTACATTATATTAATAGAGGTAGAATATTATTATTTTGACTAAAAAATTAAAATACTTATTTTTATACTAATCCTAATACAATAAAGACTACTAATTCAAATAAAAAATTACTAATTCAAATAAAATTTTCAATTCAAAAAGTTCATAATATATTTTTATTTAAAATATTTGAAAAATAAAATTTAATACAAAAAATTTTAATTGTTAACTTTTATCTTAACACTGTTAAAAAATATTAATGATTTGACTAAAATAACCTTCAAGATACATTTAAAAAAAATACTAAAAATATGTAAAATAATTTCTTCAATCCAAATAAATCATAACATTTTATGAAATACAAATTTCTTTTTTTTGGCCTTTTAGCTAAATAAAAATTGTTATTATTATTTTTTTGAATTGAAGAATTTATTTTATCAACTATTTAATATTTTTTTTAAATATATCTTTAAGGTAATTTTAATTTAATCAGTAATAATTTTTTAACGGTGTTACGATAGAAGTTTACAGTTTGACTTTTTTGTAATAAAATTTTATTCTTTGGATCTTTAAATACAAAAAATTTATCATGAATTTTTTGGATTGAAAAATTTATTTTAAAAACTTTTTTTGTATTTTTTTTTTCTAAAGTTTATTGTTTCCTCTCTTTTTTTTTTTTTTTTTTGTCTTGTTTTTATTCAATGAACCAAAAAAAAAAAAAATTAGAGAAAGAGACAGATCATTTAACGTCTAACCAATTTGATATCTTCACATAATAGCCCTGGGCCTTTTGTGACCACTACAGCTCAACAATCTATGGTTGGTAGAGGACCTGACCTCCATACTGGATCAATCACTGTAGACACTATACATATAGACTGTAGATGATAAGATGCATACACTAAAGATCTTATTTTTTTGGGACAAAATATGTCCAAACTCCTTTTTTTCATTTATTATTTGGGCTCCAATCAATTATATTTCAATACTAGTTGTACAAAGATAATCCCTCTTCTATATTTCATTTTGTTTTTTTGCTCTCGTTTTTTTGAAGATGGTCTTATTGGTACTAAGAATATGAAAAAGTGAAGGAATAGAGAAAAAAGACAGATATTTGGCTCTAGGTGTCGGTACAGTAACCGTACAAAGTTCTAATCAAGAAAAAGAAAAGATACTAAAATGAAAATAATTGAAATATCCACCAAATCTTATTAGGGCCCACATGGATTTACCCATTTAACCACTGCAGCTGGAGCATTAAATTGATGGTAGCTATGTTTTTAAATATCTGCTAACATAAGACCAAAGACGAACTTTAATACATGTATTATTTGACGTGTGAATTATAAAATTTAGTATTGATATAGAAAATGTTGCCCTAATAATATATTATTTGATTTGTTAAAAAATGATAATATCTTTGTAGAATATGCATCTGTCAAATAAAAGTAAGATCCATGACACTTTATCAAGTATATGTCAAATGAAGGTGAAATTCACGCTACTTTATCATAAAAGAATAGTTATTACGTTAAAAAATGACATTTTAGCATTAGATAGAATTACAAAAATATAAAATTTTATACTATAACATGCCAAATTATAGAATTAGCATAGATAAAATGACATTTAGCATTAAAAATGTCTAAAAACCCAAAATTTAAAGGGTCCTTTGATTAAAAGTTTAAAAAAGTAGCAATATTATTTATATGTTTAAGCCTAAATAAAATTAAAAAATTGAGTAATACATCTCCCATAAAGTACTTAATTATTACAAGGTCCAATCCAAAACATTTTAATTCAAAAAGTCCCTAAGTTTGTTTGAGATCTCCGAATTAACTCATAAAATTATTAAGAGATCTCCTAATTTTTTTACTAAAATTGTTAGATTAACACTATAGACCATAATAATGGTATATAATTAGGGTTAATGTATAGGATATAGGTTAGGGTATAATCTCAGCATATTCCTACTTCCTTTCTTGTCTTTACCTTACATAACAGCATTGCTCATGATGTTCATATTATGAGTCAGTTCTTGTTTTCTCATTGCTCCACTCACTATGTAGCCATCCTTTGTATTCTTTGCTATGTTAAGGGCACGATGTTTCATGGCCTTCACTTTTTTGCTCATTCATCCTTCCTCGATTTACGTGTCTACTCTGATGCTGATTGGGTAGGGGATCCCACTGGTTTTTGTTTCTTTCTTGGTTCTTCTCTCATCTCCTGGCGTAGTAAGAAGCAAACTGTCATTGCCAGATCAAGCACTGAAGCGAAATATCGTGCTCTTGCAAATGCCACCCAAGAGCTTCTTTAGCTTCGTTGGTTACTTACAAACATGGATGTGCCTCACACCTCTGCTACCACTCTTCATCGTGACAATAAGAGTGCTATCCAAATTGCTCAAAATGATGTCTTTCATGAGCGTACCAAGCATATCGAGATTGATTGTCACTTTATTCGGCAACATATTCTCTGTGGCACTGTTCATCTTCTTCCGATCTCCTCCGCTGATCAAGTCGCTAATATTTTCACCAAAGCTCATCCTCTTGGGCGTCGTCAAGATTTAGTTTCTAAACTCAAGTTAATTTCTGTTCTACCATCTTGAGTTTGACGGGGGATGTTAGATTAACACTACAGACCATAACAATGGTTTATAATTAGGGTTAATGTATAAGATATATGTTAGGGTATAATCTCAGCATATTCCTCCTTCCTTTCTTGTCTTTACCTTACATAACATTCTAGTTACCTTGTATAACTCTTCAGCTTTCCTATATAAAGAGCTCTCTTTCACCATTTTCTTGTCTTTACCTTACATAACATTCTAGTTACCTTGTATAACTCCTCGGCTCTCCTATATAAAGAGCTCCCTTTCACCATTGTAATATACAACATATATACATCCACCTTCTCTTTTACAAAAATACCTCTCAATGTATAAAATATTCATGTTTGAGGGACCTTCCACAAATTAACTCATAAAATTATTAAGAGATCTGCTAATTTTTTTTATTAAAATACCCCTCAATGTATAAGTATTCATGTCCAGTAACTAACTGTCTATGAAATCATGGAGTGTTTAAAAAAAATTCTTCAAATTTTAAAATTTGATAACTTATAACTTATAAATTTATTTTTAATAAATTTTATATAATTGGATTCTAAAAATCAAGATCTATCAAATAAGATCTATATTGCATAAAAAATTTTGAAGAAAAAGATTGTTACAAAAAAAATAGTAAAATTTCAATAAGCTGTAAAATAGTAAAATTAACTATTTTGAAAAACAACAAAATTTTAATATTTCAAAAAAATTAAGAAAATTCTCAATTATTATAAGTTTTATTTAGATTTTGGGCCACATTTTGAATGCTTAAAGAGTCTCTTAAAGTAATGAAAAATTGTCAAAAAAATAGTATTTTTAAAATACAATGATTAAAATTTCACTAGCTATGAAATAATAAAATTTTATTGTCTCACTGCTTTATGTTTTGATCTTTGCAAACTCTATAAATCTAATTTTAAGAAAAATGGAGTAAAAGAAAGAACTATTACGGCTTTGCCATAGCTGCCATGTTTAAACCTCACCCACCCACAATCTCTCAACATTAATGTATGCTGATACTACAGTTCCCTATATACAACTTACAAGCATCCTCCCGATTCAACAGTACTTGATGTGCTTGAGGCTCCAAATCCATTTGGAGATACAATTAGTCTGCCTTCTAGAATTAGTAAAATCGATAGCCTCAACCAAATTCTAGTGTACTATAGTTTTCAAAAGAGTACTTTATAATTGTATACATATATGTAAAATAAGACTTTATAATCTTATATGAATTTTAAATAAAATTTTATAATTTTTAATGTGTAAATGTCTACCGTTAAAATGAAATACATTGTATAGTGCTTAAGGCTCCAAATCCATTTGAACGATTGTTTGAAATTGATTTCAATTGAAATGAAATAAAAAATTGAAAAACTGATATTAAAATGAAATACATTGTATAGTGCTTGAGGCTCCAAATCCATTTGAACGACTAGGTTGAAATTGATTTCAATTGAAATGAAATAAAAAATTGAAAAACTGAATTGTTATAATTAATAATAAAGAGTCTTACTTAAAATCGGAACAAAACTTTATAATATTAAAGTGCAATTAACAATTTCAGCAACGCGTCAGTTCAACTAGGGCTGACCGAAAAAAGTGATAACCCCAACAACACCGTCACATGAGCAGCCACAAAAATATAGATCTTATCCCAGTCGAGAACAACCTGAAGTTGCATTTGTTCAAGCGGCCACCACCTGCCGAAAGCATCTTTAATCGTGGGTTTGGAAATTTGGAAGGTGCATTGGGCGGATATTTGTTTGAAAAAAAGGTGATTGTGAATTGGATAAATGAATAAATCATATATATAAAAGTATTCTCTTTTATTTTGAAAAAAAATAAAAGTGATACTTCATCAAAATAGATCTAACTTCAAAAAAATAATCCTTCAATTCGAAACAAATATGCATGTGGTCCTTAACAATTAAGTACTTATCTAAAAAATGAACTCAAATTAACCCAGATTCTAAAGGGAGAAACAAAGGTCACCCTTATTTCTACTTTTGTGAGTATCAAAATGGCTTTTTTTTTTTTTTTTTAATGTTAAAGCTATTTTTAAGTATTGTTATGGTATCAAAATATTATATATTGTGACATTTATACTTCAATGGTGCATTTCAAAAAATTGTTATTTTTTCACAATTACACTAAACACTATTTTGTGTAGAGTTTAATGAGAAACTTATTTTCAACTTAGTTTATGAGTTCAACGTTTTGGTAGGGTAAAACCTATAAGGCAGATTATATATATATATATATATATATATATATATATATATATATCACATTGATGCTTCTCTTGTTGAGCTTTGCATTCAAATTATATTTTAAGAGTTTTCTTGCATTTTATGAATTTTATTCACATCATATGTTAAGTGTTTGAATGTTTTGCATTTCATATATTTAAAAATCATTCTTAAAAGTAACAAGACAGGCTCGTTGATTTTTTAGGATCTTAAAATGACACAAAGAAATTTCCTATGTTAGTGGGTGACCAATAAGAAGAAGTTCGTACATGCACGGAGTTGCACACTCAAGAGAGGGTGGATCTATTATCGTGACTATGGAGGCGTGTGATGTTGATTGCTCGTTGAAAACTGCAATTGGACAGCTCAAGGAGAAAATTGGACAAACTGGTGAGAAGACCAGTGACAAAACTCTAGAGCGAGTTAGGTTAGTTTTTTAGGTTTAGATCTTTATATGCTTGTATTGGATTCGAAAACAATATGTTTTTATTTCCTATAAGAAAATCTTCACTTAAAATCTTGTATCACTTGCGCTTGGTTTATTGTTATTGTTTTGATTTTTGTGATTGAATGCATTACAAAAATTAGGCCTAAAATCAAAGTTGTTCAAATTAATATTTATAACTATGAATATTACATTATCAATAAGAATAAATTAAAAAATTATCTTCTGTAAAATTTCAATGTCATTTAAACATTATCTTTTCTCCACACAGATAGTAAAACATGAGATTTGTTTTTCAAAAAATATAAAACACAAGAATTTAATAGTCAAAATAGTAGTATTATAACTCTATAAATATGATGAAATATGTCTCTATGGTTAAGTTTTTTTATCAATAATATTTAATTACAAATTTTAGAGAATTTATTTTCTCTTGTTGGGTGAGGAGTCCTCATGTTACTTAAGGAAATTCGAAGTGTTCGATTCTCCTTCACATTTCCTTTTGCATTATCTAGTATAACAGCGAGGATTCACTTGGTTACATGTTAATTTGTGTTGATGAAATTTTTTTCCAATCTACAATGTTCGTAGGAGACCATTCGTTACTCATTTGGAGTCTCGTATACAAGAGAATCGTGAAAATAATAAATATTGCATTGGCAATGGAGCTCGCAGTCAGTCTGTTCGTGGACATGTTTCTATTTGAAAAGTTATTCACAATTACGAAAAACTTCTCGACTTTGGTAATTTTTATTTTGAAAACTTTCACTATTAGGTATATAATTTAGATTATTGTCTTTATGATATGAGACTTTCATAAGGAAAAAAATATTTTTGGACAAAGGATTAACTTATTAGATTCGTGAAAAAAGTGGTGGTTTGATTTATAGAGGCGAAAACAACTACAACATAAAAAGTGCATTCGTTCCTTGGCCAAGAATGATGAGACTATTAATGGATAGATTATTGCCAAGAAATAATTTGCTAATTTTAGAAGATAAATACAGGCCAACATGAAAAATTATAAAAGGAAAAATATAAGAAAAATCTAAAATTGTTAAGGTAACTTAAACTATTAAGGTTGCAAATATTACATCGTTGAAAGATATGGACATCCTTATAGATGACTGTCTTCTCATAGAAAGTGAAGATCAAATTCTTCGTTGCCTTGAAGACGATCACAAAGAGTTAAAAAAGAAAATAGAGTTGAATATATTTCTATTGATGTTGTAGAAGAAATTGATGTGTAGGATAAAGAAGAGAAATTAATTGAAACCCCTATTGTGATGAAGGAAGTGTTAGGACCATGGGCTCCATTGTTGTAATGGTTAATCCAGTTTTTGACAAAACATGTTTTCAATGTAATCATTACATTAGTCTTAAGCTTCGAGTGACATGTCATGTTGTTTATAAATGCACTTGTGAGTTGAAAGTAAAGTTTTAGTTTTATGTTGTTTGTGGTGGTAGTCATTTTGGGTGGTATCACATGAGAGTGAAAAAGATTAAAAGCCTTTGACTAAATAATTGGGAAGATAGTTGAATAACGAGTGATATGGCCAGGATTGGTAGTAGTTTGGTTTGGGTTAGAGGGAATGGAAATTTCTCTTATAGTAACTAAGTTTAAATTGTTGAGGCCGCGTGAACTTTTTTGATTGGAAGAAAGTAATTGTGAGAGTTAATAAAAGTTTGGTTGTAATTGCTAGTTTCCACATGAAATGAAATGTGATTGACAGTGAGAATGAGATTGTGTCTATGCCACTTGGCATCCGAAGTATGCTAAAGTCGTACCTAGTATTGGAAAATATTGTAGTGTTTGGTGAGGGATAGTGAGTGTCGAATTGGTGACAGGTCTGATGTTACAAGTGATGGTTGCGTGCCCATCACCCAGTAACTTAGGAGCTGAGAACCTTGAAGCCCACTCTCTACCTACTAGATTTAATGTGTGTCTGTGTGTTTTGACTTGGACAGGGATTAGCCAAGTAGAACCGATTGGAAGTATAGTTATACATAAAGGAGGTTTAATAGCCTTGCGAAGGCCTAGGTAAATGATCATTGATTAGTGTTTGATTCCATGAGTATTAGATGTGTGAAGTGAAAAAAGGGTTGTTCATTGGTGACATTATAGTTTACTTAATTGGGAAAAACACGCAAAGAGTGTGGATCATTACAATGTAAAACTTGTGGGAGTATTAATGTGAATTGTGTTCGAGAAATATGATTTTGGCTATCTAATGTGAACCCTTAAGAAACTTTGCATTATGGAACATGGTATTTGTTAATTCCTTTAGAATGAATGTTATGAGAATTTAGGCAAAGTTAGGAGACGTAATTGGGATCTACTATTGTTAGAATCGGTTGACGTTGCTACTAAACGATTAGTGAATGCTGAGGATTATTGACATGTGTGATACACCTTAAGAGGATGAATTTCTAGTATATGAGATGAATCTACTAGTGTTTTTATTTGTTTCATCGAAGTTAGGGGCTAAACCTACTATCGCATCACTTCTTACGACTCTTGGGTTTAGACCGAGATGCCTTGTGTGTTATAACACCTCATGAAGATTATTTATGTTACCTTGTGACCAATGTGAGCAATAAAGAGTTTGTGGGAAATTAAATTGTGTCATTAATTGTGAGTATGGATCGTTAAAAGTAATAGTGAAAATATGACGTATATCTCAACGAGAACTTGAAGGTTGCTAGACCTATTTTTTATTGATTTCATTGTTTCATAAACATATCACAAAGATGTTGCATTTAAGATTCCACCATTCTTAACTAGAAGTTAACCTGAGTAACTTGATAGTGTGTCACAAATTTTGTAGGCTGTATTGACAAAAATAGAGTACAAAAGTCGATGTAATAAATCTTGTAAATCGATATTTACTTGTCTGAACATAATAACTGAGTGATTAAGGTATGTAGGGTTGTTTTACCCACTAATTGGTTATTAAACTAGAGAGCGAGTGATGAGCCATGAGAATTACAATAGGTGGCTAAGGCATAGCAATGGTGTGACATCATTTTTGGACGTTGTAGATGGGTCTAGGGAAGTTGTTTAATTCCTTCTTAGTTAGACGACTAACTTAGTTTGTGTTTGTGACTATACACACACACACACACATATATTTGGAAGATTGTTCTTCCATTTAGAGTATTGATATTAATCATCTCTACGAGCGACCATTATTTGTGATACGATTTTGATAAGAATTCTCATGATACCTCGAGAGTAGAGTGATGGTTTAGTGTAGTGTTCCATTCACAGACTAACGAATGTAAGGTCAAGGTGTATTGGACCACTAGAAATCCTTAAGAGGAGTAAAAGAGTAGAAAAGTCACTTATCGATATATGTCACCATATAGTTATCGAAAGTTGATGATGTGTTTCACGTGTTGCACTAAACAGAAATGAGGCAAATTTTTCATAGGGTTTGGATTTGACCGAGTTAAACATTGGGAGTGATGCTTCTTATGAGAAGCAAACTATCATGGTGTTGTGGGAACCATATAGAATGTGAGGACGGAGTAGCACTGAATGTATGGAACTTTTCTTTTGTGTGGAGCTATTATCTAAATTTTAAGGAAGATATTTCTTTAAGGAGGGAAGGTTGTAATGTTTCGTAAAATTGAAAAATAAATAAAAAAATAAATAATGGATAATGTTAGTTTTACAAGATAATAAACCTCACAGACATAATAATGAGATGGAAAGAATTTAAACAACATAATATGGAGTGTGAGGATATACGTGGAATAAATTGAAAATGTGAATTTGAATTGTAGAAATCAGAAAAAAAAAAACATGGGCTTCGTTTGAACGAAAGGTTTGCTCGTTTAAACGAGCACTCGAAAGTTAGTTGTGACCATCGTTTGATATTCGTTTGAAACTCGTTCGAACAAAGGACACTTGTTCGAACGAAGGCCTTGTTCGTTCGAACAAGCATCCGACAGAACACTTTTAAGTTGTGGGTTGAAAAATAACTTTTCCCAAATCTCATTTCTCTTATTCTCTAAACTCTCTCAAGCCAAGGGAGAAAAATTAGGGTTCTTGGAGATTGATAGATTTATGGAATCTTAAGATACACATATACCTTCTAGTGAAAAGATCCAAGCTTAAGAAGATTTCTCATCGATTGAAAGTTGGGATTTCAAAGATTTCTTCTAGAACAAAAGGTAAAATTTGGGGCTTTCCATTTTCCTTTCAAATTTCTTGCATTTCCTTGTAAATCTAGCTTGGTTGAGTAAAATAAACGGTGTAAAGTCTTTCTTAGGGTTTTTGGGCAAGGATTGAAACCAAGATCTTGAAATCTCCCTCTTTACACACAAATCCACACTTGTTTGGAGGTAGGGATTCTAACCTAGGTTGAAGGTTGGGTGTTTTCCATGTGAAGCATAATGCATTTTACTCATCTTGAAATTTTCTTTACAATGTCATATTTTGCTATATTGCTCATGTCTTTGATTATAATGAAATGTAGAATATCTTGCTTCACTAGTATTGATATATCTTTGTGATAAATGATGAGGTAATTGTTGAATGCCATAGATGTATGCATTTCCTATGTTTAGGTTAAATGATTAGATTGTTGAAGGTTATGAAGTTGTGTTGGCATTATTGTGCTTCTTTTAATGAATAATGAAATGATGAAATGATATGAACCTTGGACATGTTTGTAAATGAAGTGAAAAACATTGATAAAAGACGAGATGTGAAAATGAAAATGAAAAACGGGAATATGGATAATTGATCCTTAGAACAAGTTGAGGGATAAAGAAGAGTAGGCATATTATGAGGTCACATTAAAGATCAGTAATATTTTATGATGGGAATGTGTCTACCTTCAGTTGTGAACCGTAACCCTCGCGTTGGTGGTAGTACATAGCCAACAGGTTAGTAGCTCGTGAAGTACTAGATTTTTTTGGGGGCCATTATGTGATTTGAGAAAGTGATTATATTTAAGTGAGAGGAATAACTGTGAAGCTTAAATGATAAATTCTTTGGCATGCATTTAAGTGTGAGTGTATAGTGATCATCCCATTTACATGTTGTTATGTTCTTCTTGTGGTTGGGTTGACGGTTTACATTGTTGGAAGACATGATGAATAACATATTGATATATATGCATACTGGTTGAACATTGTGTTGATACTTCACATCTCACATGCCTACACTTTGCACTGCCTTAACTTTCCCTATTTTAAAAATCTCTATTGGGGTTGTTGTTTTGACTCCTACCAGATGCAAGTAACGGCAAAGAGTTGGCACCTTACTAATATGGATTAGAAGGACATCTCTTTTGAGACTTTTATGTTTATTTTTTGGATGTAATTAAATTCACAACTTCTATTTGATCTTTTATTATTATTTTTTATTTATTTAGTTTGACATTGATTTACAGGGTCACCCACGGGTCTTTGGGGCCCGGGGCGTGACAGAGCAACTCTTTGTTGCTCATTCGAACGAACTAATGGCTCGTTCGAACAAACAACAAAAGTTCATTTTTGCTCGTTCTCATTCGTTTGATAGGACTGAATCAAACGAAGACTACAACCTCTAAAATTTATTGGTTTTATGTTTGTTCCACACTCATTTGAATGAATCAATTGTTCATTCGAACAACCATCTTTTGTTTGAATGAGCACTGCGTAAAAATGAAAAAATTTCTGTTTTCAAGCTTTTTTATAGATCCAATCTCATTCATATAAATGCATAAAATTTCTGTTTTATGAATAGAGAATAGAGTAATAGAGAGTTCATACTTGTGAGAGCTTTGTACTTGATAGATCTAAGAGCCTCTATGAGTGAACAACCAAAATTGTATATTATGCATTTCTTTACTCAATTCATACATTGATTTAGATCAATTCACTATATCCAAATCATGTCAAAGAGCCCTAATTTCATGTGTTCTCATCATTGAAGAGAGAGAAGTTCAACCTTGAGGATTCGACATTGGGAGATTGTTAGATACTGAGATTGTGTGGATTCGTAATTGTGGAGTGGCCTGATCGGAGGATTCCAAGACCGAGAGGAGAATCGATTATATGAATATTCCATCTATGAGGAGCTTGTGGATTCAAGAAAGGTTGATGGTGTGACGTACTTAGACCGTATCTTGTTTACATGTATTTCAAACTCGATCATAATGAAATGTTTCCTCGAGCATGGCCGGCTCCAAAATTTTCCACTGTGGATAGTTTTCCATGGTAGTTTCTCCGTCATCATCTTGGATTTTACTTTCTACTCTCTTTGTCATTACAATTCCTAATTTTCTTGTCTTATTTGCTTCCGCTAACTTAATAATTAGGTTTTTATGATTATGATCATTGAATATGAAATTGATAATTCAAAATCTTACTTGAGCAAATTGAATTATGTTAGAGAATTTTTAAATGATCACCTAGTTGGCTTTAGATTTGAATTATGAAATTGATACTAAAATTGAACTAGTGAATCAATTGGGCTTTGTTGGATGGTATGTATGGATGAACACTACTTGATTGTTTAATTGAATGTCTTGAGATAATTAGTTGAATTGTAGGTTAGTTGAATATTGATTGGAGTTACAATTCACTTAGCCAATTGAAGTAATCATTAATGTTATGGTTGAAGATTAAAAAATAGTGAAAAAGTTTACATACCTATTCAACGCCCCCTTCTATGTTAGTATCACAGTAGGACCTAAGAAAACAGGAATAAAAGGAAAGTTTAGAATTAATTTATCAAAGTATGAGTTTAGTGGAACTAATAGATTCCAAAAAAAAAATTTTGGAAGAAAAATAAGAAATTTTCATGGCAGTTGTCAACCTTAAAGATGAAAACGAACTTAAATTAGCGAATGATGATGATTTTGATTGTAGACACCTCATTTTGTGACCCTTGATTAAATAGTAGCAATTTGATAATTATGCCAAGAAACCTACTTCAAAGTAGAACTCTTTCTGATAGAGTTCTATTTCTATTAGGACTCCTCCTAACAAGTCCTATTCTCGCAATGAATCTTCTGCTAGAGTCCCAGTTCCATTAGGACTCCTCCTAACAGAGTCCAATTCCCAGTAGGACTTTTTTTCCAGAGTCCCAAGTTCTATTAGCACTTCTCTTGATAAAGTTTTATTCTCGTTAAGACTCTTCTACCAAAGTGTCAATCCAAGTAGAAACTTTTCCCGATAGAGTCTCACTCTTATACGAACTCTCCTAACAAAGTCCCAATCTAAGTAGAACTCTTTTTGATAGATTCTCACTCCCATTAAGACTCTCTCATCAAAGTCCCACTCCTGTTAGAACTCTTCTACCTATCGGAGGGCGTTTCGGTAATTTTGGTACCTTTTTGCCTACTAAGGGCATTTTGCTAATTTTGGCATAATCTACCCTCAGTAGGATTTCCTAGTCACTCGAAGGGTATTTTTGTAATTTTTATATCATTTTACCCATCTAGGAGTATTTGGTAATTTTAGCCATTTGGTGACGAATTAAGGATAATTTGGTTTTTTCGCATGCCTTGTGGCAATCTAGAGATTTTCCACCGAATTAGGAATAATTTGGTAATCTTGAGTGATAGTAGCTTATTTAGGCTTAATTAAGACTTTTCACTTTTAGAGTTTCCTTAAATCTAGTTGCTTGATATTTCCCTAAATAAAAATACATTGAACCTAGACATTTTCATTTTAGAATTTATTTTTTAATTAAATTCTATTTCTCTTTCATCTTATTGGCTCTTGCATGTAGACACCAATGCTATTGCTTCATGCATTGTCATAATTATTTATTAATGCATTTAGTTAGGATAATCATTCTTATTTAATTTTTTATTTATTTAATTAGATAACTATCACTCAAGACATGATCCTAGCCATTCATTTTAGGGTTTTATCTTAGGACCCTTGGATCAAATCTCTATATTTCCCTATAAATAGAGCCCACAGGCCATCAGTTTTAGGGGACACAAAATGGACGAAATATACGATTTTCATAGCCTTACGCTACTAACATAATTCTAGAGTTCTCTCTATAAGAACTTTCCCTCTCCCGAAGACGAAGCCCTACCGAAGTGACAGCCTCCCTTGACAAAGCAAGCCCAAGCGACCCTTTCCAAACCGATGAACAAGCCGAAGATTTGCCTGACTGAAGCCTTCAATTCAAATTTTCCTAGCCGAAGTGCTGCCTAACTACCAAGACTGAATAAGGTACACTTTCAAACTCTTAACAGTTTTTTTTAGATCCGGTTGATCTTGCCTCTTTTATCACTCTTGATAAAATAGGGTAAACCAAAGAACTACCTGACTCTGATTCAATTTTTTGAATGGATACATAGGAAGTTTTCGGGCCTAAGTCATATCTTTTTCCTTGTCTTTTATGTTTTATTTTTTTTATTCATGTCAAATTCTTTACTGTTTATCTCTTCCGTACTCACATCTCTGTTTTCTTATGACAAAACATTCTTGCAAGTAAATATTCAAGGCCGATTCATTTGGATCAGGCGGGTTAGGTGCCTAACACCTCCCCATTCCATACCTTAGCCCCCGAGCCTATTTCTCTGGTGTTTTTATTTTATTTCTGTGTTTTATCTTTATTTTGGTTCATGTCAAAGGATCCTTTAATATGTATTTAGGATTAAAGTGATGTAATTTTCATTCTATTTCTTTTAGTTTCCTTTATATATATTTTTCAATCTGTAACAGGTTTGTTTGTTTCTTGCCCAAAAATAAGTTGGCGACTCCTCAACTTCTTTATCTTTCATAAGAGGCATTTTTTCCCACCTTTAGGGAAGGAGACAACCGGGATCCACTTAAATCCATAAAAAGGATGACACACGTTTTCCCCTTTTTTTGGTGCTGGTGCCTACAATGGCAACTTTGCTAGGAAGTAGAGAGGGCTAGACTCAGTAAAGTATTCACTTTAAGGCTATTTTGTTTACTTGTTTTACATTCGTTTATTTTTTGTTGTATGATGGATGAATGGATGTTTGGATGCAAGCTTGAATATATGGATGGATAAATAAAAAAGGACTAAAATTTGAATACATTGCACATATATCACTCCATAACATTTGCATTTGCACTGCATGCCCTCTAAACCTCAGACATTTAGTAGCCCTTGCCCTGTGTGCTCACTCAGCTTGACAGGTGTCGTTGGTGAAAACACTCCATTCCTTGATCAAATACTGCTTGACCAGGGACACTACACTTTAGTGGCCTTGGGATGGTATACAAAAAGGATATGTGGTACCATTTGACTATAATCATTACAATCTAATAGCTATGGAAGGTATATGGCATATCCTGTTAGAAGGGGAACGTTTACCCGATCGAAGCGTCATGTATATAATCTACCCTAGATTCATGATTTAAGTCAACAAACCCAGTTTTGGTAAGACACTTACAGACTTTTTGCGCAATTTGGCGTAGTTAGAAAAAGCCTAGAAAGTAAAAAAAATACCCCTTTTTGTCGACCGATTGGCATAGAGGCTAAGTGTCGATCGGCACACAGAGAAGGTATTTTCTGATTTTGCAAATTTTTCAAGTTTCTGAATTTTTTCTAAAAAACTATGACTTTTTCACCAATGGGCCAACAAAATGACTTTCAAAATGAACTTTTTGGGCTTTTTCTCATCACATAATCCTTTTAAATTGACTCGAGTTCTAATAATGATCGATTTTAATGAAATTCCCGATCAATTCAAATCTTTCTCTGATTCTTTGGGAATTTTTTCCCGCAAAGTCTAAAGGTCATTTTGTTAGGATTCAAGTCAGAAGCTAGGGTCTTGACTTCGGAGATTTCATAATCCAGGTTCTTTAGTCATCTTAGGAATCAAGTCGGGCTCAAATCCGTGGGGCCTTTTTCAATTCCTCCTATCATGTCAACCACTCGAGATAGGTTTTTTTTTTAATTCCTTTTCAAATCTTCATCTCGTCAATCAAAGTTTTTCTTGACCCCTCCATTTGGGTCTAACCAATTCCATTGGAATTGCATCTTCCCAAACTTTAAGAATTCTTTCCTCATTCAAGCATACCATTTCATCCTCTCAGGACTTAAGCGCTACCTAGGCATTATGCTCCTACTCTTTTTTAAAAAAAAAGATTCAAAAAAATTCAAAATTTCAAATTTTAAATTTCAAAATCCAAAATTCAAAATTCAAATTCATTTTCTACTAAGGAATGATCTTTTTCTCCATTTAGATTGGATCTTATCCTACTCAAAGTTTTGAAATAAAAAAACTCTTTGCACTATTGCCTTGGATTCAAACTCTTCTGTACTCATTTGGTGATAAAAAAAAAAAAAAAAAATTCATTGAGGTTTCCTATCCCATTGCAACTCTTATTCCCTCAGTTGAGCCCTGAAAACCATGGTATCAAAATCAGGTCAATCACTACACCTTGTCACTTTGGATCAGGATCAATGACTCCAGATTTTGACTGAAATCAAAAAAGACATGGCCGATTATAGAGATGAAACACAAAGGCTTTCCTAAACAGTCTAAAAATTGTTACAACAAGGGTTACCACCACCTCCACTAGTCCCAGCAGGGCCTAACAATGCTCCCAATAACCAACCACCTGTACTTCCTCAATATCACCTCCCATAGAATCAACAAGCCCAAGATGTAGCCATACATGATCAGTTTAATTGAGCCGAACAAAATGAGCCCTAAAATGAAGTCAAACCTCAAGAAAAGCCCAATATTAATGAAGAGACCCTTATCGAAAGGCTTGAAAAGATGGAAGCCCTTATATACAAATCCAACCATGGAGATGACATGATTGGCCACACCCCAAATTTTTATAAACCCTGGGGAGTGAGTGAAATGAACTAAGAAAAATAAAATAAAATAAATTAAATTAATTAAATGGATTTAGTTGATTATGCATTCATTCCCCCATGTTTATCCAAAATTGGAGATGAAAACTTGCTATTTGACTTAATCAAAATAGTCTTCTAATGCCAATTAAATATCTCACCCAATCACTATTCAAAATAGGTCTAAGTCATGCCAAGAATGGTCTCTAAAATAGCTCCCAAAATATCTCTAAATATACTATGGAACAATGGCCCAAAGGGGCCCCAAATGCCCTAAGGCTTAGGCCAAAAATAGGTCAAAAAGTCTACCAAAACTTGTCTAAGGAAGTGGCCAAACTATGGCTCAAAAGGGTGGCTATACGTGGCTCAAAAGAATGGCCAAGGGGTGGTGTTAGGGGGTTGTCAGGCTGGGCACACAGGGCCAAGGAAGCAGGTAAGGCACGCGTATAGGCGTGAGGGAGCGCAGGGGTAGGCTGCTAGGCGCGCGTGCGTGGGCCCTGCAAGCTAGTGACAGGAGGTTGGGCGTACAGTAGGGGGGCTGACCAGGGCCTGTTCTGTAGAAACACTGTAGCAACAGTGTATTTACTGCAGTTGAATTTCTCTGTTTACTGCATTAATTTTCTTTATTTGTAAATTTTTTCTCAAGTTTTGCAAGATACTTTTTTTTTTCCATTTCTTTAGCCTATTTTCTCAAGGTTTTTAACCCTCACTTTTTGGCACGTTTCCCACCTATTTATAGGGTGTTTTACACAACTAACAAATCTTTTAATTTCACAAAATTCCAACGTAGTCCCCTTTGCTTTCTAAGTCTTTTCCTACCTAATAATCATAATACTTCATATAAGTAAGGATTTATACATTCCATTCTAACTCGATGGCCACAATTTCATAGAAATTAAACATATATCATTTAAATATACAATCCACCGTATGTACTCATATACTTGAAATTTAAATGTTACAAACTTCATGTCCATTACAAATATAAGGTATTGCCCATTGTTTTCATAATATATAAAATTTCTACAAGTTTATTTCATATGGCTTAGGGCTTATGCCCTTATACAACTCAAAAATTTTGCCCTAAGGCCAAATATCCTTCGTGGTCCATTTCTCTTCTGCTTTTCAAGACTTTATCAAGTTTCAAGTATCGAGAGCCTCATCTGTAATATGATATCCCATGAAGGGTCAGCACAACTGCTGGTATGACACTGATGCTAATGCAAGGATCAAAGTTAAGGCGTGACATGTGAAAGTGTACATTTATAAGCTACATGCCTTTCAATTTATTAATGCAATACAATGGCAATATGCGTGGCACACCTATGCAACTCTATGCCACTATATCTCGGTTTACGGATCGCTCCCGTTGGATCAACGAGTACCAACACTTGTGTTCACGAATCACTCCCGTTAGATAAGCAGGCACTAATGCAATGGCCAATTTTGGGTTTTTTACCACACGTTCTACACCCCCATAATGCATAGCACCAAGTGCTTAACCCACACTATGTTTTCAAAGAATCACCATATGCCAATATGCCTTAATTTTTCTATGCAATTTCAATGAGGCATTTTATCAAATACATGGCATACATCTTAAATCATACATCATCCATAAAGTAAATTCTAACTTTCAAACCACAAAACTTTTTCCACATGAACATATGCTATATACAATCAATTTAAACACATGCTCATATTACATGTTCACTATATTACCAATTCTCAAAGAACACATGATTACACAAAACATCAATGCATTAAACAACAATATCTTCCAAAACACAACGTCTATTCATATGAACATAAGCCACAATGTAATGAATTAAAGATATATTCAAGTTACATGTTCATCATCTTGAAAAATTCTCAAAGAACTCAAAGAACACACAAGTATACAAATTACCAACTCTAGGTCTTTCAAGGAAACTACATCTTAAGTGACTTTCTAACAATAAGTAAACATATAAATCACTCAATCAACATATAAAACACTCCTAAACTTAACCAAATTCTTTACTTAGCAATATATCATACTTAAAAGGGTTTTTCTCAAACCTAGGGAGTTGTACTCAAGCCGAACCAATCAGTGAGAATAGTAGCCCTTGATGTAGGAAACAATTTCCTAGAAGGAAGCCTTGTGAGATTCCAAGGCTAAATATGTGTTTTGGAAGCTTGAAAGTTGAAAAATCGTAGGTTTTCTTCATCTTTCTCTCCATGCACGACCTACTGCTGTATTCTTAGACAAAATTCTATTTTTTTTCCACTAAGGGGTCTTATTTATAGTAAAGGGGCCAAGGGGTAAAATGACCCTTTTACCCTTAATGAGTTCGGAATCCCATTACACTACAACCCGTTCCAAAACGCCTCAATTTGAAATTTCGCTTTAACCAAAGTTCTTAAAATTATTTTAAATGATATTTTTCTAAAAAATTTATTTTCGCCTGTGGCCGGGTGTGGTTGGGTCCACTTGAGCCACCCAGGATGCCCTTTATGGTCCATTTTTGAAATTATCTCTGATTAGGCTCAAATTTTTATAGGAGGTGTATTTTAACATTTTAAGCATATTTATGTTCTATATAATACTCAAAATATGCTTCTAAACATGACTTATACCTAAATGATGCATGTATAATGCCCTACCGGCAAACAGTGCATGAATAGTGCCCTACCGGCAAAAATGAAAAATTTACCCTGATTTTTCAAATCTTTACATCCTTTCCCCCTTAAAGAAATTTAGTCCCAAAATTTAGAAATGTAACGCTTCGATAAAATTTTGAAAAACTAATACAAAATGCATTATCACATAGAGACGCGCAGCCTTACCTATGGATCCTTCACCCTTCCCTTCCCAAGGCGATGTGGGATGCATTACCCTCTCCCATTACCCTTTGCCCCCCAAAGGAACCTCTTCCTCTTGGGCGGGCGTGCAGACATCCCCACACTCCCTGTTAGGGTTCGATTCCGATACCACTTGTAACGGCCCACTCCACATGGCACAATTCATAATGAAATCCTCAAACATGATGGCCTATCAATGTCAATTTTTCCAAATCCATCCAAGCATCATGACCCACCTCAATAATGTAACATAATTAAAATATAAAATTCTCAATGTCCATAAGGATACCTCAAAATCTCTCAACATATGTGATGACTATCTAACTAACCACAAATTAAGCTATGCAATCATCTAAGTAATCCATCAAGATGTCATCAATGCATCACCTGCACCTCAATATAATTTAATAATCCAATATTCTTCAAGTGCTATAATTATCCACAAGACATCAACAACATAATCTCAAAGTAAAGTCATCATCATCAACCTTAGTCTATATATATAACTGAGACTAAACATGAAGCATTAATAAAGATTAGCTTATTAATTTCAATCATATACATATCAATTGGATATTCAAATGTAGACAATTGTATTCTATGTATTCCAAATATGAAACCCAAGGCAAAATATCAAGGTTCTACAAAAAATAAATGCTTCTAAACCTTGATATCCAAACAGAGACTAATGTCTTAGGTTTTTTTTTACCTTGATATTAGAGAAGAAAAAAAAAATATATCCCAATTTCATCTAAGGTTATTCTAATTCATCACCATTCTAATCAATATATCAAATAAGATGTCAAAACAAATAAGATTCTTAGTGAAACTCTTTACCAATTTTAACTATGAATATATAAATCCGTACATACATGTATCAAAACATACATACATATAAACATGGTTAAGCATACCCTTATACATATATTGGGACCAATCCAGTTTGTATAGATATCACAGTTGTAGTACTGTAACCTTATGAATATCGGGTACTAACCTAGCATACATATATAAAATCAACAATGCGACAGTCAACAACTAACACATAGCCTACCACATAAACACTTACGTATAGGATCCATCCTAAGAATATACATATACATAAATAAGCATACAACTTATCATATAGGTAACTAGGCACACATCCAATCCTATGGATATCCAAGCTTATAGCCTATCTTATAGATAACTAAACTCTAGCCCCAATTCATCAATAATCAAGCATACCACATACTCCCAACAAATCAAGAAAATAAGCACATTGTACAATTACACATACTAAGTGACAAGTACACACATAATCATGTAATCCAAATCAACCCAATTAACTTAAGGTCTAACCTCTCCCAACTCATGACAGTGTCAATCCTAGCAGGATCCACGGACACCCCACTACCTGATACAACATGGCCTAGAAACTGTACCTCCTAAAGCCAAAACTCACACTTTGAGAACTTAGTAAACAAACGATGCTCCCTCAAAATTTGTAATACAGTCCGTAAGTGAAAAACATGCTCATCCTCAGAAGGTGAATAAATCAAAATGTCATCAACAAAGACCACTACAAACTGATCTAAATAAGGACTAAAGATACGATGCATCAAGTCCATGAATGCCGCCGGGGCATTTGTCACACCGAATGGCATAACTACAAACTCATAATGGCCATAATGAGTGCAAAAAGCTTGTCTTCGCCACCTCTTCCTCTCGTACCCTCAACTAATGATACCCCGATCTAAGATCGATCTTCGAGAAACATCTCGAACCCCTAAGTTGATCAAACAAGTCATCTATCTTCGGCAACATGTACTTGTTCTTAATAGTGACCCGGTTCAGTCTCCTATAATCCACACACAAACGTAATGTCTCATCCTTCTTCTTCGCGAAAAATGTCGAAGCACCTCATGGCAAAGTACTAGGACGACTAAAACCTTTATCTTGTAAATCAATCAACTGCTCCTTCAGCTCCCTCAACTCAGTTGGAGCCATACGATAAGGTGAAATAGAAATAGGCATAGTGCTTGGGATAAGCTCTATCGTGAACTCTATCTCTCGTCTTGGCAGGTAGACTAGTCAAGTCATCCGGAAAGACATCTGAGAACTCATCCACTACTAGCGGTAATACATTCCTTGTAGTCCCACTCCTATCTATTATCAAACTAGCCAACAAATAGCTATGACCTCCCCAATTCCTCTAGTTACACAAAAGTGGCATTAGGAAATCTCCACAATTTTCACAATTCCCTGTGAAATAAAAGTTATCTCCCTCAGGAGTACACACAGTCACTCTCCCCATGTAGTAGTCTATACTCTCTCGAAAAGCAAACAACTAATCCATCCCCAATATAATATTTATTATCTAGGTCCAGACAATACAATCATTTATTACTTTATCCAAACCAATCAAATTCATTCATAACTTTTTACCCACACATTTTTAAAATGACAAGTGAAAATCACCATTCACTCATAAGTTATATAACAATCCAAGCTCTCAAGTTCTAATGCCTTAACCATAATATTTTCACTCCAAGTATATTCACACAATTCGCATCTTAAACACAAGATTCATATTCAAAAGTTTGTATCATCCAACTCTTAACCTGATACACAATTTTTCTCCAAAATAACAATCAATATTTACCGTTTATTCAATCATAATTCTGGAATCAATCTTATAAACTAAGCTATAACTAAGTTCATAATTCATACCTCAATTTGGCCCGTTTTATGCAACTCATTATTTTCACAAGTCTTATATTCATAAGTTCATTTAATCAATCCATTATTCTTATCACAACTAGTATGGATCATCTTATAGGACTAGGTAAGTCAATAGTATCCATCACTAGGTTACCTCCACAAGCCACCACAAAATAACATATTCCAATTCAATAAAGGAATCATTACTACCCCTAACTTTCAAATTCACATCACTTGAATTTATCAATATTCATCCTAAGCACGAAATCAAAACTCAATTACATCATAACCTGGATTAATCCATATCAACATTTTTAAACTATTCATGTTTATATAATTCTCCTTAGACAAGAGATCATCGATCATTACCTGATAACCCAACAAATCCTATAGACATACTTGCTTAATTATAACTTATAAAACTCACGTCTACCCCTCCACCCATTGTTTACAATAAACAAATAACATCGAGTTTTAACAGAGCCTTTCGCAATGAAAAATTAAGTTTAAGCAATACAATATACACATGCTCCAGTTATACTAGTGTTCAACTAGTCCAACTAACCTAAGGTCCAAACCCCATCCACTGTTCCATGACATTAGATCTTAGATCTTACGTCAATTGGGGCTACCAAGGTTGATAAAGGTTCGAGAACTAAGGTTTTCCCTCTCTCTCGACCTACTCTACCTTAACCTAGTGTTTTGGATAACATCCTATAGTAAGAATAGGCATCATTTAGAAATTCAGCTACTACTCATCTACTGTATTCCACATTCTATAACATTCTCCCATAATGTTACATGATATTAAGAAATCAAACAAGCATCAATCTATTATGTATGTAAACATCTACTAAGTTACCACATACAATCATGTCAATACACACATTACCTATATCATGCACCACACTACATCAAATCACGTAATCATGCATCATAGTATAGTATTAACTAACACATAATCATAACATGTGATGCTTCAAGTAGAAATAACTACATAACACACAAGGTCCTATCTCATACCACCGACAGTTCACACTAAATCGCACACTCTATTCTAGGTTCCCATGGTATTCAACAACACCTTATCCTCGCCAGATATTTTTAAACTAGATCTCTAATACCAAGCTGTCCAAGTTGTCAGAGTCTACACATTACACAAAACACAAAATTTATAAAAAATTCAAATCATGCGTCGTAGTCCTATTATATTCAATAACACCCCACGGTCCCTAAGTATTCGAACCTAAGCTCTGATACCACGTTGCCATGCCCCAAATTTTCATAAACCCGGGGAGTGAGTGAAATGAACTAAGAAAAATAAAAGAAAAGTAATTGAATGGATTTAGTTTATTATGCATTCATTCCCTCATGTTTCCACAAAATTAGAGATGAAAACTTGCTATTTGACTTAATCAAAATGGTCTTCTAATACCAATTAAATATCTCCCCCAATCACTATTCAAAATAAGTCTAAGTCATGTCAAGAATGGTCTCCAAAATAACCCCAAAATATCTCTAAATATACCTTGGAACAATAGCCCAAATGCGCCCTAAATGCCCTAAGGCTTAGGCCAAGAACAGGTCAAAAAATTTACCAAAACTTGTCTAAGGAAGTGGCCAAACATGGCCCATGAGAACGGCCAAACATGGCCCAATAGGGTGCCCAAACATGGCCCAATAGGGTGGTGAAACATGGCCCAAAAGAGTGTCCAAACATGGCCCAAAAGGGTGGCCATACATGGCTCAAAAGAATGGCCAAGGGGTGGTGTTAGGGGGTTGTTAGGCTGGGCACACAGGGACAAGGCAGCAGGCAGGCACGCGCGCATATGGGCGTGGGGGCGCACAGGGGCAGGCTGGTAGGTGCGCGTCATACGTGCGGTGAGTGCACGGGGGGCGTGTGACAAGCGGCTGGGCCTGCGGTAGGGGGCTGTTCTGTATAAACACTATAGCAATAGTGTATTTACTGCAACTGAATTTCTCTGTTTGCTGCACTGATTTTCTCTGTTTTGCAAATTTTTTTTCAAGTTTTGCAAGCTACTTTTTTTTTTTTCCATTTCTTTAGCCTATTTTCTCAAGGTTTTTAACCCTCACTTTTTGTCACTTTTTTCACCTATTTATAGGGTGTTTTACACACCTAACAAATATTTTAATTTCACAACATTTTAACATAGTTCCCTTTGTTTTCTAAGTCTTTTCCTACCTAATATTCATAATACTTCATATAAATAAGGATTTATACATTCCATCCTTACTCGATGTCCGCGATTTCATAGAAATTAAACATACATCATTTAAATATACAATGCACCATATGTACTCATATACTTGAAATTTAAATGTTACAAACTTCATGTTCATTACAAATATAAGGTCTTGCCCATTGTTTTTATATATACAAAATTTTTACAAGTTTATTTCATATGGCTTAGGGCCTATGCCCTTATACAACTCAAAAATTTTACCCTAAGGCCAAATATCCTTCGTGGTCCATTTCTCCTCCACTCTTCAAGACTTTATCAAGTCTCAAGTACCGGGAGCCTCATCCTTAATATGATATCCCATGAGGGGTTAGCACAACCACTGGTATGACATGATGCTAATGCAAGGAACAAAGTTAAGGCGTGACATGTGAAAGTGTACATTTATTAGCTACATGCCTTTCAATTTATCAATGCAATGCAATGGCAATATGCGTGACACACCCATGTAACTCTATGCCACCATGTCTCGGTTTACGGATCGCTCCCGTTGGATCATCGAGAACCAACTCTTGTGTTCACGGATCGTTCCCGTTGGATTATCGAGTACCAACTCTTGTGTTCACGGATCGCTCCCGTTGGATAAGCAGGCACCAATTCAATGACCAATTTTGGGTTTTTTACCACAGGATCTACACCTTCATAATGCATAGCACCAAGTGCTCAACCCACACTATGTTTTCAAAGAATCACCATATGCCAATATGCCTTGATTTTTCTATGAAATTTTAATGAGGCATTTTATCAAATACATGGCATACATCTTAAATCATGCATTATCCATAAAGTAAATTTTAACTTTCAAACCACACAAATTCTTCCACATGAACATATGCTATATATAATCAATTTAAACACATGCTCATGTTATATGTTCACTATATTACCAATTCTCAAAGAACACATGATTACACAAAGTATTAATGCATTAAACAACATATCTTTCAAAACACAAGGTCTATTCACATGAACATGAGCCACAATGTAATGAATCAAAGATATATTCAAGTGACATGTTCATCATTTTGACAAATTCTCAAAGAGCTCAAAGAACACACAAGTATACATATTACCAACTCTAGGTCTTTCAAGGAAACTACATCTTTAGTGACTTTCTAACAATAAATAAACATATAAGTCACTTAATCAACATATAAAACACTCCTAAACTTAACCCTATTCTTTACTTAGTAAGATATCATACTTAAAAGGGTTTTTCTCAAACCTAGGGAGTTTTACTTGCTGTGCAGCCAAACCAATCAGTGAGAATGTAGCCCTTGATGTGGGGAACAACTTCTTAGAAAGAAGCCTTGTGAGATTCCAAGGCTAGAAATGTGTTTTGGAAGCTTGAAAGTTGAAAAACCCTAAGTTTTCTTCATCTTTCTCTCCATGCATGACCTGCTACTGTATTCTCAGACCAAATTCTGTATTTTTTACACTAAAGGGTCCTATTTATAGTAAAGGGGCCAAAGAGTAAAATGACCCTTTTGCCCTTAATGAGTTCGGGACCCCGTTACATTACAACCCGTCCCGAAATGTCTCAATTCGATATTTTTATTTAAAAAAAGTTCTTAAAATTATTTTAAATGATATTTTTCCAAAAATTTATTTTCTCCTGTGCGGGTCTACCCGGGATGCCCTTTATGGTCCATTTTTAAAACTGTCTCCGATTAGGCTCAACGTTTTATAGGAGGTGTATTTTAATATTTTAAGCATATATTTCTTCAATGGCTTACTCAAAATATACTTCTAAACATGACTTATGCCTAAACGATGTATGTATAACGCCCTACCGGCAAACAGTGCATGAATAGTGCCCTACCGGCAAAAACGAAAAATTTACTCTGATTTTTTAGATCTTTAGATGATTAATATCCAAAAACTCTCCTTATATCCTGAAGTCTGTTTTCCTTACAAGTTTAAAATGCCAGACTTAGACAAATTCAAAGGGGCCACATGCCCAAAGACCCATCTCAAGCAATATGTTCAGTCTATGCAACCAATAGGGGCTACAATTAAAATGATGGCTCAAATGTTCCACCAAACACTAATAAGGTATCTCTTCATTGGCTCGTAGACTTAGAAGATCCCATATCCAAAGATTGGGAATAACTCTGTAATGCCTTAGTTAAGTAGTACAATTGCAACAATAACTTAGACATCACACTTAGGGACCTTGAGACCACCAAGCAAGAACCCAAGGAGATTTTTTCCACTTTCATCACCCGTTGAGGGCCAAAGCTGCCCAGATGGTCAACAGGCTGAGTGAAGCTGAACAAGTGCGAATGGAAAAAAAGAACTTACTTCCCATATACCGTGAATCAATGTTTGCCCACTACTTTAAGACTTTCAAAGCTCTTATAAAGGCTAAAATCCAAATCGGGGATGCAATCAATGATGGATATTAAGGAAGCTTATACAAAACATCAAGCCCAATAACTTAGAGATTGTAGTCTATACTTTAACTCTACAATAACCTTTCTCTTAGTCTGTTAGTTCAACTGACTCACCACTGCCAAATTCACCTCGAAAGCGCCCATCAAGGTCATTCTCAGAACTCTCTGCATGATTGAGTGAAGTTTTCAAAAATCTTTGCGAAGAAGGGTATCTTTAACCTTTAGATCCTCGGCCTATTTTAAACCCAATACCCAAGAACTATGATCTAAGCAAGCATTGTGCCTACCATCAATATGTGGGCCACTACACTGATCATTGCACCATGTTGAGGCATGTTATCCAAGATTTGATTGATGAACAAGCCATTGGGCCTCATTCTTCAAGAATCAACCAAGATTAGCCTACAATCAAGAAGGAGCTGCTTTTCAAGCCAAAAATCATTCTTTTATTCTTCATGGATAATTTCTATTGGTCTTTCCTCATGTTTTAATAAAGATTCTTTTAGGAAACTTTCAAAAAAATGTTTGCATGATTCATCTTGATTCTTTAAGAAAATGAATGTCATCAAATTCACAATAAGATTGCATGTGTTAAATTTGAGCATCATCAAACTTTACAAATCATCTTGATTTTTTCATTGTTCACCAATTCATCAATTGTTCTCAAAGGCATCTTGTCTGATTCAATCACCATCCAAAGAAGATAATAGTCATGACTCTATGTAGGCATCAACATCACGAGTTTAGAAAATGTGATTATTTCCTAAAAGCAAGCAATTCTAAGGATAGGAGGCCATCACTTGGCAAACCAAATCTATCCTATCACCTATATTAATATATCCACCTTCAAACCCTTTGAGCTTGATTAATCAACCTTTCTTTCTTAAACCCATCTACAAAACCTTAGGGGGGAAAACCTACTATGTGTGCTCTCTCTCAATTCCTTCATAGAAGAATCAAAAAGCAAAGAGAAGAAACATCTTTGTCTAGTGTGAGAGAAAAAATTTCCACGCAAGGAAGTGAGAAACAATCATTTGAGAAGAATCAAAAGCAAAGGAAAGAAAATCTTTGCCTCACTAAAGAAAAATATTTCCAAACAAGGAAGTGACAAAATAACCATCAAGGAAGGGTTAGATTGTAAAGAAAAGAAAACCTTTGCCTAATCAAAAGAAGCATTTTCCAAGTAAGGATGTAAGAAATCAATCAATTAAGTCTTGTATGGCTCAAAGAGCTTCAAGCGAGTAATGAACTACGTTAGACCTGATTCTCTAAAAAGACATACGTAGGCAACCCAAGAAGTTACTTTAGGCTCAGTCATGAAGGTTATGCTAAGAATCATTCATGTATAAGAAATGGCATGCACATCAAGGTTATGCACGTCAAAGTTACGCACATCAAAGAGATGCACACAAGGGGCTTGGTACTATAAACATGGATTTTTGGACCTCATATACCTTTCATTTGGTAAACCTTAACCTAGCCTACGTTTCGTTCCTGAAAGTAAGACCACCTTGAGGTCTTGCTTGTTTCACGGAATTGTCATATTTCAACTGTGAACTCTTTCAAAGGGTCTTACAAATAAATGGGTCATGTAACAAATGATTTCATACAAGGGGTTTCCTCCTTACTCGTTTGCACTACGTTGCTTCTTCATTCTTCACCCACTTTTTGAAGGAACTCATTAAGGGATTCCTTACCTACCTATTTGCACCAAATTACTTATTCATTTTATGATGTAACTCGTCCTTTCTTCACAAGGTTTAAAGGGTTCTATTTCACATTTTGTCACGCTTTAACAACTTTGCCTGCATCATGGGTAAAGTCTCCATCACTTTGGTTCACCCAAAATTTCTTTCATTCAATAAGTTCATCCCATATGCTCAGTTAAATGCAATCTGTTTTGAAAATCAATGATTCTAATTTTCTCAAATGATTAGACTGAATCAAGCTCAAAACAAATACTTTGAAATTTTCAAAGGAATCTCCCAACTCATTTGGAAGGGCAAAAAAAAAAAAAATTTATCCATAAATTTGAAGTTAAGTCTTTAGCTGATCAAGTCTCCTAAGCCTTCATATCCTCAGTTCACAACTCGAGCATATTTTCCCAAATCATCTACAAAAATGGGAAGCCTCACCATTCAAAACCAAGCGATGGTTCTTTTGACCTGAATAACCAACTTGATTGCTAGTTATCTAGGGACAGGTAGAGTTCAAGCCAAAAGTTAGAATTTTCTCTAAACGAAAAATCTTTTTTAAAGATAGAAAAACATGTTTCACAACATTTTCTCTCATTCAATAAGAACATTTCTTTACTCCTATCTAAGTTAAGTACATCCCCTTCACTTCTATATGAGTTGAGTACATTCTCTTTACTCCTCTCTAAGTTGAGTAAATTTCATATTCCTTTGGCTGAGGCAAGAGTTCTTCATCAATATGATTTTTTTCATACATTTCCACACTCATATCTTAGTTGAGTTCTATCTCGCTCTGTCTAGGTCAAGGTTGCTTCTTGCATATCTTGTATTTCCCCTATTTAAGGCAAGCATTGTCATCAACTGGTATCATTAGTTGAGTGTATCACTTTGAGTGTAACTCCTTTCCAAGTTAAGTACACTTCTTGTTCTCCTTTTCTAAGAAAGAGTTGAGCAACATGAACTTATGGTTTAAAACTCGATTAAAATCTTCCCCATGGAGTCACACTGAATTCCATCATTCTAGTGGAGTTAACCCAAGTCATCTTCCCACTAAGGCACAAATCCGATCAAGTCATTCTTCCCTTGGAGTTTTCATTCTCCAATAAATACTCATCTCATTAAAACTCTTGTTAGAATAGCATTCCTTTCAGGTAATTCGTTTGAGGACGTATTTTATCAACCAATTAGGATGAAATTCCCTTATAGGAAAAAATCGTCTAAGGACGTAATCCATCTAGGAAAAAACTGTCTAAGGATGTAATCCATCTAGGCTAGAAAATGTTTAAGGACATAATCCATCTCGGTAAAAATCGTTTGAGGACGCGAGTCATCTTGGCAATCTGTTCATTAAAGACATGATCTCATAAAAATTTTATTAGGATAGCATTCCTTTTAGGAAAGTCGTCTGAGGACGCAAATTCATTATCTTGTTAGGATAGCATTCCTTTCAGAAAAGTCGTTTGATGGCTCATTTTATCAGCCGATTAGGATAGCATTCCTTTTAGGAAAGTCATTTGAGGATGCAAATTCATTATCCTGTTAGGATAACATTCCTTTCAGGAAAGTCATCTTAGAATGCATTTTATCAGCCTATTAAGATATCACTCCTTTTAGGAAAGTCTTCTGAGACACAAATTCATTATCTTGTTAGGATAGCATTCCTTTTAGGAAAGTTGTTTGAGGACGCAAATTCATTATCTTGTTAGGATAACATTCCTTTCAGGTAAACCGTATATCGCGTAACCATTTTGTTAGATAGTATTCCTTCCAAGTAAGTCGTCTATTATATAACCATCCTGTTAGGATAGCATTCATTTCAGATAAGCTGTTTATCACATCACATTTTATCATCTTGTTAGGATAGTGTTCCTCTCAGGTAAGCCATCTATTGCATTCTCTCTTCTCAACCTACTAAGATAAAATTTATTTTTTTGATAAAACATCGGAGGGCGTAAGTTCATCTCATGAGAACGCAACCTCATGAAAGACTTGTTAGGATCACATTTCTTATCAAGTAAGACTCCGATGGGTCATTTTCGAGGGCATAGCCTCATAATAATCTTATCAATATGAGTCTCTTTAGAGAAATCTAGTAAGGACAATACCCATTTTTGCTAGTCACGAACTATGAACGGTCTGATTCGCCTGAGGGTGATACATAGGAATCTCATAGAGGAATGAGTCTGACCACGTCAAACAAAAATCACTTTTTTCTTGCATTGACGTTCACTTGCTTGCAAATTCTATCAACGAGGGGCTTTTTGTAAACACCTCATTTTGTGACCCTTGATTAAGTAGTAGCAATTTGGTAATTATGCCAAGAAAGCTACTTCAAAGTAGGACTCTTCCCGATAGAGTCCTATTTCTATTAGGACCCCTCCTAATAGAGTCCTATTCTCGCTAGGACTCTTTTGCCAGAGTCCTAGTTCCATTAGGACTCTTCTTGACAAAGTCCTATTCCCGCTAGGACTCTCCTCCTAGAGACCCAGTTCCATTAGCACTTCTCCTGATAGAGTCTTATTCTCGCTAGAACTCTTCTGCCAAAATCCCAATCCAGGTAGGATTATTCCCGATAGAGTCCCACTCTTGTTAAGACTCTCCTAACAAAGTCCTAGTCCAAGTAGAACTCTTTCCGATAGAGTCACATTCTCATTAGGACTCTCCTGTCAAAGTCCCACTCTTGTTAGGGCTCTTCTGCCCATCGGAGGGCATTTTAGTAATTTTAGTACCTTTTACCCACTAAGGGCATTTTGGTAATTTTGGCATAAGCCTACCCTCCGTAGGACTTTCTAGTCACATGAGGGGCATTTTTATAATTTCTATATCATTTTACCCATTTGGGGGTATTTGGTAATTTTAGCCCTTTGGTGATTAATTATGGATAATTTGATCTTTTCACATGTCTTGTGGAAATTTATAGATTCTCTACCAAATTGGGGGTAATTTGATAATCTTGAGTGATAGTAGTCTATTTAGGCTTAATTAGGACTTTCCACTTTTAGAGTTTTCATAAATCTGGTTGCTTGATATTTCCTTAAATGGAGATACATTGAACCTAAACGTTTTCATTTTAGAGTTTATTTTCTAATTAAATTTTATTTCTCTTTTATCTCATTGGCTCTTGCACGTAGACACCAATGTTATTGGTTCGTGCATTGTCATAATTATTTATTAATTCATTTAGTTATGATAATCATTCTTATTTAATTTTTTATTTATTTAATTAGATAATTATCACTCAAGACATGATCCTAACCCTCCATTTTAGGGTTTCATCTTAAATCATTGGATCAAATATCTATATTTTCCTATAAATAAAGCCCTCAAGACACAAAATGGACGAAATACACAATTTTCATAGCCTTACACTACTAACATAATTCTAGAGTTCTCTCTATGCCCGACTACCACGACTAAATAAGGTATGCTCTCAAACCCTTAACAATTTTTTTTAGATCCGATTGATCTTGCTTATTTTATCACTCTTGATAAAAGAGGGTAAAGCAGAGAACTACGTGACTCTGATTCTATTTTCTGAATGGATACGTAGGAAGCTTTCGGGTCCGAGTCAGATTTGCTTCTTGTCTTTTCTGTTTTATTTTGTTTATTCATATCAGATTCTTTATTGTTTATCTCTTCCATACTCACATCTCTCTTGTCAATTTTCTCATGACAAAATAACCTTGCAAGTAAATATTCGAGGCCAATCCATTCGGATCGGGCGGGTGGGTGCCTAACACCTTCTCACTCCGTACCTTAACCCCCGAACCTGTTT
Organism: Nyssa sinensis; assembly: GCA_008638375.1. Taxonomy (NCBI): domain Eukaryota; kingdom Viridiplantae; phylum Streptophyta; class Magnoliopsida; order Cornales; family Nyssaceae; genus Nyssa; species Nyssa sinensis. The sequence goes on along the minus strand of CM018033.1, from coordinate 12,868,783 downwards.
CTCTAGTGTTTTCATTTTATTTTAGTACTTTATCTTTATTTTGATCCATGTCAAGGGATCCTTTAGTATGTATTTAGGATTAAAGTGATGTAATTTTCATTCCATTTCTTTCAGTTTCCTTCATATATACTGTTCAATCTGTAACATGTTTGCTTGTTTCTCGCCCAAAAATAAGCTGACAACTCCTCAACTTCTCTATCTTTCATAACAAACATTCTTTCCCACCTTTAGGGAAGGAGACAACTAGGATCCCTTTAAATTCATAAAAATGATGGCACTCATTTTTCCTTTTTTTTCGGTTCTGGCACCCACAATGATGTTTCAAGAAGATGGAACTTATGGTAGATCAAGAAGATGGAACTTATGGTAGATCAAGAAGATAATTTTTGTTTATTACAAAAACATTATTATCATTAGAAAAAAGGTTCAAAGTTACAAATTTCGTGAAAGATGTGGTAGAAAAAATCTATAAATATTTAATTGTTCTTTATAAGATTCAACTTTTTTTTTCGAGTTATGAACGGGTTTGTGGTTATATACATCTAATTAACTCGAGGATGAGTTGTTTTCAAGTGGAGGATACTGATGTAGAACATATATGATACCCTAAAAATAAGAATATTTGTTTAAGAGTTATATTAAAATTATTTAGTTTCTAATTTTAATTTATTCCTGATTTCTCTAATTTTTAGTCTTATTAGGAGTAGTATAGGAAATATAAGAATTAGTAGTTTCCCATTCGTTTTTATTATATTAGAATTAGTATAAAAATAAAAATTTTAATTTTTTAGTCAAAATAGTAGTATTCTAACTTCATAAATATGATGAAATAAGTTTTTATGGTTAAAGTTTTTTTTATCAATTTTTTTCATGTTTTCGTTCCATATTAATATATTATAATTTTTCATATTTTTATATTTTATTAATAATAATATTATATTTTATGATATCACAGTTCAATTACAATTAACTCAATAGTTAAACCAATTAGCAATGACTCGCCCTCCTTTTTTTCATTTCGTTGAACGTTCTAAGTTTCAAAAATATTAGTTCTTATAAGTAGTTTAGTGTAATTCTTATAAGCAGTTTAGAATGAACTTTGGGATTTCTTAAATTAGTTCAAAATACCGTTATATATCCTCCAAATAAGATCTCTTAACTTTCTAAATATTAGATGCTCAAATTTAATAATTTGAACATAGAGCTCTCCTCTAAAAACATTTAGAACAAGGAACAAGCCTTTACGACTGACTCAATTTCCAATAAACTATGATTTCTTTAATTTTTGTTAATTTAATATCATGTATATATATATATATATTCACATGCATTGCACGTGCTGTATAGTTATGCATTGGTTGTATGTTTTAGCATTGATAACGAAAATGTTTGCTCCAAAACCGGTGTTTTAATGGGTTAAATGTTTAATCCGACCGAGAATTCAAATGTAATTCTTGGTTTCAACTTAAAGTCAAATTTTAGTAGATAATTATAGACAGATCTAACTTAAAAACTTTACCCTGAAAAAAAGAGAAAAAATAAAATAAAAAAGCGCAGTGCGCAGCCGATTAATCGGCCACGCCCACCGGGGAATGTTCGTCGGTGGTCACACTAGAAAACAAACAACTCACACGCATGCAATTGCACACACAACGCAACCGTACGCACCCAAATTCGGCCTATATAACTGACCAACTGCTTCCTCTCATTCTTCAATCCATTCCACTCCCTTCTTCCTATCTTTCACTTTCAGTAACTGAAATCAACTTCAACTAAGCTTATTAACAATGGCTGCAGTGTCCGCTCTTTCAATGCTTCAGTCAGACTATGAACTCGACAAACTCACCTCCGAAATCTTCTCCATTCTCGAAAACAAATTCCTCTTCGGATACGTTGATTCCAAGCTTCGTGTTAACCAAATAGATGATACAGTTTTAGTTGAAGAAATGAAATCCGACAAACGCGTCACCGGAAAAGTTAGAATTTTGTCCATTGACGGTGGCGGTGCCACCGATGGTGTACTCGCTGCCAGCTCTCTGGCCCACCTCGAGGCCTGTCTCCGCCGTAAATCCGGCAATCCAAATGCCCGCATTGCTGACTTCTTTGACGTTGTGGCCGGCTCCGGCGTCGGGGGTGTCCTCGCCGCCCTACTCTTCAGTCGCGGAAAAGACGGCGGCCCGATGTTCACCGCCGAGGAAGCGCTCAGATTTATGATTGAGAATAAACGGAGGTTTTTCCGGTCATCGCCAACGGGGATGCTCCGGCGGATGTTTCGACCGGCGAAGCGTAGTGACAGAGTTTTAAAGAGTGTGTTCGGCGAGTGCACGTTAAAGGACACATTGAAGGCGGTTTTGATTCCCTGTTACGACCTCAAAACGCGTGCACCGTTCGTGTTTTCACGAGCGGACGCTTTGGAAATCGACGGCTATGACTTCAAGGTGAGGGACGTGTGCAAGGCGACGTTGGCTGATACGGGTGTGGTCGGGGCGGTGGACATGAGGTCGGTGGACCAGAGGACGAAGATCGTGGCCATAGGCGGTGGGGTAGCCATGAACAATCCGACGGCTGCGGCTATCACGCACGTGCTCAATAACAAGCAGGAGTTTCCATTTTGTAACGGCGTCGAAGATCTGTTAGTTGTGTCTTTGGGTAACGGAGAGTCGGAATTCGGTACGGGTGATCTGACGTCTTCGCCGGGTGCACTGGTCAAGATCGCCGGAGACGGAGCTTCCGATATGGTACGACACCGTTTTTATTACGTAGTGTAGTTTCCTTGATTACTGTAATTTAAATTTAATGACAGAATTGTTAAAAGACAGTTATAATGGGTCCCACGTGTCATTTTAGTGGTGTTGACTGTGGATATAAGAATTTTGTCGGTCGAAGAATCCTTGTGTGAAATACCAACTATACACACCCCCAGTGTGTAGTTGCTGTTTCTTCAATTTTGTCAATTAAGTATGGAAAAACTTCAATTATTATTATTATTGGGTAGGTAAGCTAACTGTCTGATTTATTTAATGTGCGTAGGTTGATCAAGCTGTTGCAATGGCATTTGCTCAGTCAGTTGGGACAAATAATTATGTTCGAATTCAGGTAATTAATCCCAATATCTTTCAACTGTAAAGTAATTGCACATTTTCTTTAATGTTATGTTTGATCCATGGAATTTTGTTTCAGGCAAATGGGATGGAAGGTCATTTGAAGAAGAGGAGCGAGTTAAACAATACAAGTGAGATATTGATCATTGCAGAGAAAATGTTGGCACAAAAAAATGTAAAGTCAGTGTTATTTCAAGGAAAGAAGTTGCTTGAGAACACAAACGCTGAGAAACTAGAGATGTTTGCAGGAGATCTAATTAAGGAGAAAGAGAGAAGAAAAACGAGCATTCTACCAACTGTGATTTTGAAGCAGACATCGTCGTCATCGCCTAGAACATCATCTGCCACCACTCTATCCACCCTATCCTCATTTTATTAGTATTTGAATTGAGTTGTGTCGAGTTATATATATATATATATATATATATATATTTGCTGCCGCTCGTGATGAATCAGCATCCGAGTCTGAGCTGAGCTTTCCTTGAGTTCACAGCTATAGATATTTTTTCCTTCTTTTGGTTGGCTTGTATGCATATTTTGTAACAAAATAGTATTTATTCTGTATAGGAATTAAGTATTTGGTTAATATGGAAACAGTTTTAATTTTATTAAAACTTATACGGTTGTATTGTGTCATCTTATAATAGTTTCTATACACTCTTTACAGGTATATTTAGAAGCATTATATATAAAATTTATTCGATTTTGTAAATTTGCCTTTTTAACAGTATAATGATTTAGTGAATGTCAATATATTATTCATAATATACGGAAGAGAGTTAATCTTGCCATTTATATATATATATATATATAATTTTTTTTTTTTGATTGCTCAATTAAGAGATATTATGGGCAGCTTAAGATTTAGAATTTATCTTTAATGTGTTTACTCGGTCACACTCCAACTGATCTTGCCATTTTTGTATCTAATGACCTATATATTAATCATTGTGATTTAAGTATTTTTAAGGGTCATGAAGGGGATTTTAATTTTTGAAGCTTATATATATATATATATATATATATATATATATATATATATATATAGTGTTCTTAGCTCTATAAATAAATTGAGCATAGATTTATAAATGGCAACGGGCTTTGCAGCACTTTCTCAATCTCCCCTCGTGAAATTTTTCTTGTAAATCGGTTTAAATCCCATAATGAAATGGGTCATTCGAATTCCTATGGAGTACTTATTTAATTATAAATTATTTATTTATTTTATTAAATTAATTAAAATTAATATATTTAAATACGATATTATATGCATTAAATAAGAAATATGTTAGTCTTTAGAAAATAAAAAATATTATTATTATTTTTTTATAAATATATAGCTTTGTCAAATTTGCCTAAACAATTTCAATGTGATACTAAAAGATACCATTATAAATAGTGAGTATATAAATAAAAAATTCATTTACAATTTTATTTTTATATAATCAGATAGAGAGACAGGACAGTGGCAGGATATGATTACTTCTTCTCAAATCCTAACAAAGGTTACATAGTTTTCTGGAAAAAATACTAAAAAACTCTTAAAATAATTTTTTCAATTCAAAAAATCTACAATATATTTTTTCTATCTAAAAGATTCAAAACAAAAACTTTTAATACAAACAAAAAATTAATTGTTAAATTTCATCTTAACACCGTTAAAAAATATTATTGATTATACTAAAATAATTTTCAAAATACACTTTAAAAAAATACTAAATAATAAATACAAAAAATTCTTCAATTAAAAAAAATAAAACATTTTTTTATTTATCTAGAATGCTTAAAAAATAATTTTTTACTTTATAAAATGTTATGATTTTTTGAGATTGAAAAATTTATTTTATATATTTTTTAGTATATATTTTTTAAAATGTATCTTGAAAGTCATTTTAGTATAATCAGTAATATTTTTTAATGATGTTAAGATGAAAGTTAACAATTGGACCTTTTGTACTAAAATTTTCATTTTTGAACTTTTTAAATAGAAAAAATGTATCACAAATTTTTTAAATTGAAAAAAATTATTTTAAGAATTTTTTAGTATTTTTTTCTAGTTTTCTCTACCTTGGCCTATTAAAACCGAGTGATTAAATTGTCATTCCTAAACATAATTTGTATATATATTTTTTCTCGTTTAGCTGATTTTCTTGTGAAGTTACCAGCTCATCTAAAAGCTTAAGCTTTTAGAGAAGGTGTAACTTTATTATTATATTCTCTAACATGCCTTATCACGTGTAGTCACTTTGAGCCTACACGTGTCAATTCATATTTTTTTTCAGGGTGACGGTGAGGTTTGAACTCATGACCTTTTGCCTGCTCTGATACCATGTTAAAAGGCCCAAGCCCGAAACCTTCTTAAAACCCAGGTTTTAAGAAGAAGGGGTACTTGAGCTTATAATATGCCCAGAGGCGCTTTGAATGGGCGATGTGGGACATTCCGAACATTTTCAATACAGAACATTTTCGGCTTTTCTCTGTTCACTATCCTTTTCTCTGCTTTTCTCTTATTTTGCTCTTTTTTTCTCTTATTTGATCTATACACCGAGAATCTTTGTGAGATCTAGATTTTGTCATGATATCAGAGCACTGTACTATTTCACGGACGTGTGTATAGAATGTCCCACATGTATCCATTTCATGGCCGATATGGTCAGGGGGTGTGTTCGGAATGTCCCACATCGCCCATTCAAAACCCCTTTGGGCATGTTATAAGTTCAAGTACCCCCTCTCCTTAAAACCTGGGTTTTAAGAAGGTTTCAGGGCTTAGGCCTTCTAATATTTCTTGAAATGAACTTTAACTCTGTTTGTTATTGTAGAACACAGATGAATCAAAATTAGAGATATCATATCTCAACATTTAAACTTAACTTACTTTTACATCATGTTTGGTATAGTGGAATGGATATTTCAAGAATATCCATAACTCAAAATTTGAACCTAACATACTTTAACATTATGTTTGAAGCAGTGGAATGGGCATTTCAAGAATGTCCATTTCAATTTTTTCATTCATTATTTTTGTTTTGTATGATTGGGAATGCCTATTGCATAAAATAAGTATTTCATTAAAAATCATTCTAAAAATTCGTTTGGCCTAAATGAGTAATCCTTATTCTATTTTATGTCATTTTTATTCTATTTTCTATTTTATTCTATAGAATGGTTATTGTATTCCTGCATACCAAATATAGACTTGATTCTAACTAATTTCAATTATCAACTTCCAATCCAATTCATATAAGCATTTTAATTATTTTTTTTGAGAAAGTAAGAATTGGGATTAATGTTTATGCTAATTATAAAATTTTATGAATAAAAGATAATATCAACCTCCCTTTTGTTAGTTTTGGCTTTCATTTGTGTTGATAGGTTTCCCGCACACATCTACTAATTTAAAGGTCAAGAATCAAAAGTTGAAATGACCCAAATTGTGTGAGACTTGAGCGCTCGGTGTAGTTCAAAGTTCAAAGCTCTTCCGAAACTGTACTCAATAAGAGAGAGGGAGAAAAAAAGAAGCAAAAGTAAAAGCAAAGAAGAAATGAAAAGAAAAAAAAAGTAGAGAAGGAAAAACGTTTTTTTTTTTTCTTCTGCTGGGACAGTTTTAATTTTATTAGTGTACCTTATAATGCAGAGATGCCGTGATTGTGACACATGGAGGTGGAGATGTGCAAGAGAAGCCTTGCGTGGAGGGACTAATAATTGGCTAAGTGATAAAGCCAAATTGTGAGAGCGATTGGCCACTAAGGTGAATGATCCATAGAGAATTGAATGCACATTGTCTTTTGCCTTTAAATAAGCAAGTGCATCGCCTAAAGAGCAAAGGACTTGGTTTCAATTCAAAATAAGGTTTTAAGTAATCTCGCGATGACAAGGACACGAAGATGTAATAAGTATAACGTGACGGACACAACTATTGGATTGTAATTTTTTTTTCCTTGTACAACTTCTTAAAATTGTATCGATACATGTGTTTTAATCATGTAATTTCATTCATTAGAATTTTTAGTAATTTTCATGAAATTTATAAAGATGATTTTATATGATTAATAAATTTTATATTAAAATTTATGTCTCTGACATTAAAAAGGTATAGTAATTACACATAATCTTATTGTACTTACACATGTACATTTGTTTCATGAGATATGACTTGTTGATATATTTGAGTTACATAATTTTTGTTAGAAAAATAGATTATTTGAGCAAAATTTTTGGTAATCTTTGAACCAAAACTAAAGTGAGTCCTACACATTATTTTAGGTGGGTCAACATGAAAATCTATTATCTTTCATGAGAATATTAAGAACATATATTAGGTTGTTCAAAATCATTAAGGAATGAATGAAAAATTGCCTCTAAACATCACCACTTAGAAAGTGTAACAATATGCCTTGCCTTGTAGCGAATCGGGCCGGGTAGGGTCTAGTCAGGTTGGGATTGGGCCTTGGCCCATAGTGTGTATATATATATATATATATATTTTGGAGAAAATTTATTTAAAATTTTTAACCGTTAACAATTCAAACAGTTGTGACTGTTAGTAACAGGTGTATCTGTTCACCATGAATAGATGCAACATTTAAGCTTCGTGGCTGTACTGAATAGTCACGAAGTAGTCTATATAAATCTAGTCCGTCCTCATTATTTAGCATTTAATTTACGAGTTTTAGAACTCAATACATACATATTGTGAGTTTGTATATAGAGAGAGTTCAACACAAGTTTTGGTTCAATATGCACATAAGATTGGAGTGCTTTCTTCTACTGTTCGTGACCAGTGTATTTTTGAGAGACAACCACCACTGAAAACTTGAAAGCACTAGTGCTACGGTCGATATTGTTTTAAGGACGTAGTGTTAGACACTAGTCTTGGTCAATCACCTTGTTGTACTTTTGGTATTTTCGTGAAACCAGTAAGTTCTAATTTCGTTTGTTTTCATTTAATTTCAATTTCTATATTTATAGTATTTGAGAAATTCTGTTTCTTTCTATTCTATGTGATTCTGATATTAATTCCTTTATTTATAAAACTAGTTTTATAAAACAGATTACAACATTATTTCAAAACTATTTTTCTAGTATAGTATTTATTAAAGTGCTATAAATGTTTCAAGTACAGTATTATGATAAAGTATAATTTCATCTAACAATTTTAAGACAATATCCGACTTTATTTTTATCAATTTATATACTGTATTAATTTACAGAATTCCAAATTTAGTTCTAGTTTGATTACTTTAAATTCAAATTACAGAATTTCAGATTTTGTATTTTATATACTGGTTTGTTAATATAAAATTTTAATCTGTGTATATTTCTATCAAGTTTACTTATTGGATATAGTACTTGGTTAATTTCAATTTTATGTGTACGAGTGGAAATTGTATTCTTTTACAATTGGTATGTTATTTGAACGTGGCACGATATTTAATTTATCAATATTAATATTTTGTGATGTTACTATTTAAAGTAAGAAGATAATGATGCTTTAATATGAAATTCTAATGCTGATTAGTGTTAGTAGGAAAAATATCATTATTTAAATTAGATTGATAATTCTAATTAAAAGATTTTTCACGTTTATTGAAATAATTAATAATATAATTTATGTGTTCTTTGTATTTCAAATTACAAAAGTGACATTATATTATTAAGAAATTCTTCTATATTTATTGTGTATGAAAGGTCATACAATTTAAATGGATATGCATGCAATATGTATGCAAGTTTGTATTCATAATTATTTGCTAGTTGTATTTAAGTTTTTTTACATGAATACAAATTGATTGCAAAATGATTATATATTAAGAAATTAGTGTTATTTCAGTGTATAATCATTAATCGCTTCAAGTTTCCATGTGATGGTTAGTAACTTGGAAAGAGAAGAAATTGAAATAACGTGTCTCTTCAATTCAAAATTGAAATGACGTGACTCTTCAATTCAAATTGAGATAATGTGTCTTTTCAACTCAAATTAAAACAACGTGACTCTTCAATTTAAAATTGAAACAAGTTGTCTTTTCAACTTAAAATTGAAACAATGTGTCTTTTCAATTCAAATTGAAACAACGTGACTTTTCAATGCAAATTTGAAACAACATGACTCTTCAATTCAAATTATAATAATGTGTCTTTTTAATTCAAATTAAAATGACATGACTCTTCAATTCAAAATTGAAATAATGTGTCTTTTCAATTCAAAATTGAAACATTGTGAGTCTTCAATTTAAATTTGCAACAACGTGTTTTTTCAATTCAAAATTGAAACATTGTGAGTCTTCAATTCAAATTGAAACGACGTGACTCTTCAATTCAAATTGAAACAACGTGACTCTTCAATCCAAATTAAAACTACGTGTCTCTTCAATCCAAATTAAAACTACGTGTCTCTTCAATTCAAATTGAAAGACTATGTCTATTTCATTTAAATTAAATACTTTTTAAGTTTGATATATGTATGCAAAAGGCATATGAGAAATGAGTTTTCTCAAAATGAATATTATGACAATTATTTTGTCTAATAATTAAAACATATATATATATATATATATCTTCATTTGCTTGAGTCATATAAAGTGTGGCAATAATATTATTAACTATATAAAGATTATTTATCCTTTCTTTATAGATAACATATACAACTATATGTTGATATAATATTTTATTGCTATATGATTATTCAATATTGGTAAATTTAGAACATGATGATCATTCTTTAAAGTCATACTTGATCTAGATATATTGCATTAATTTTTATATGCAATTCCTTACGGAATTTATTAGGAAGACTTTCCTTTACTACATGTGGTAGATATTCGGGAAAATCTTAAACATAGTTTATTGATAAGTTAAAAGGCAAATATAAATGTTTAGATCATTGTTAAGCATTTAATTATTTGGCATGACATGTTATGTGTGGAAATAAAGTTTACAATGACTTCTTTTCAATCTCAAAAGAAGCATTGGATCTCTAGAACTAATTCAAATAACTAAGATTTGAAGGTATGTTAAAACTAGAGGTGGTAAGAAATATTTTCTTACATTTATTGATGAGAGCACAAGCTACTGTTATGATTGCTTGTTGAGAAGTAAAGACACGGTCTTGAAAATGTTTACACATTACAAGAGCGAGGTTGAGAATAAACTTCATAAGAAGATTAAGGTCCTAAGAAATGGTGAACACAAATCATTCCTTGGTAAGTTTTGTTACAATGTGGTACTATTCTACACCTTAGTTATCTCAGAAAAATGAAGTCGATGAACGAAAAAATAGAACTTTTAAAGATATATTTAATACTATGTTAATAAGTTCTAGATTATCTCAGAATTTGTGGGGGAACCTATGTTTTACACAAATTATATTTTCAACCAAATACCTTGAAAGGAAAACCAATAAAACCCTTATGAATTATGAAAAAGGTTGTAGACCTTCCTACAAATACTTAAGAAACGTGGGGATGGTTGGCTAAAGTAGTGGTTTTTATTCTAAAAGAATTTAGATGAGACCTATAACAATTAACTGTGTATGTTAATAATAATAGTGCATTTCAGTTTCTTATTTATAAGTATGAAATTCTTGATATGTGTGCTAATATTATTATTAAATTAAGAAATGCATTGTTCTTTGAACATGTATTTACTTACAAATCCACACAAAAGGTGAGTTCTGTTAAAGGAACTCATGGCACTACAAATAGTAGTAGTCAAGACCAAGAGAAACAACAAGATAATGATGAACCTAGATGCATCAAGAAGGCTAGAACATCAAAATATTTGGCTGAGATTTACTAAATTATAAGTTAGAACTTCAAAACTTTAAGAAAATGATGTATAGTTCTGAAGTTCTATATTGGAAAGAGGCAAATGTGTATCTCAAGGATGATGAAAATGACTATGTCATTAATTGTCTTTATATTAGTGATTCGCTCGTTATAGGTAAAAATAATGAAGTCAATAAAGCTACAAAGAAAATGTTGAACAACGAGTTTAACATAAAAGGTATAGGTGTTACTGATGTCATATTAGGGATAAAAATCTCTAGAATATTGGATGGACTACTGTTAACTCAATCATTTTATATTGAGTAAATACTTAAGAAATTTAATCAATATGGTAGTGGTTTAGCATGAACACATGTAGATGAAAATCGACGATTATCTAAGAATAATGACAAAGGCACCTCTCAATTAGAATATGCAAGAATAATTGGCAGCTTAATATATGTAATGAATTGCACTCCTCCAGATATAACATACGCTGTCAGTAAGTTGAGTAGATACACAAGTAATCAAAGGTGAGATCACTTGAAAGAAATAGTTAGAGTTTTAAGATATTTTAATATTCCCTAAGCTATGCATTGTATTACTCGAGGAATCTAGTTGTGCTTGAAAACTATTGTGATGAAAACTGGATATCGAATACCAAAGACTTCAAGTTTACAAGTGGTTATTTCTTTAGACTTGAAGGGGGAGTAATGTCTTGGAAATCTTCTAAACAAAGTGTATTGCTAGATTCATAATGGAATCTAAATTTAGTGCATAAAGAAGTTGAGTGGCTTCGTCGTCTTTTAGAAGATATTCCAAAGTGGTCAAAGTGTGTGCCTACAATATGTATATATTGTGATAACTAATTTGTAATTGGAAGGGCACAAAATCAAATATAGAATGGTAAGTCTTGCCTTAAACGTCAAAAACATAATACTGTATTATAACTGGTTTCTAATGACATTATGACTATTGAGTACATAAGGTTAAAAGTCAATATAGCGGATCCATTAAACGAAATATTTGACAAGAGAGCAAGTAAATCGGGGGGAATGGGTTTAAAGCCTATACATTAAGGGTCACCATAATGGTAACCTAACCTAGTTGACTGGAGATCTCAAGATCTAGGTTCAAAGGGACAATCCGAATTATGTGTGACTCATTGAGATCACTATAGAGATATATTTCCTACTTATTCCTATAATAAGAAGAGTGATGCCTACAACGTTGAACATGATAAGTTAAGCTTTTAATGATCCTTATACCTTGTTAACACAAGTGAGGTATAACAGAATAATCTTAATAAGAAATTACCTATGTGAGTGTGAATTGGGCCGATTCTTTGAGGATGATAAAAGCTAAATTCTCTAAGAGCACTTATGAAACCAAGGATTGTTCAGGGCCAAAATGAACACAATCATGAGAACCAATTGTGTAAGGAAAGATTCTGTGTGACTGCTATTGTCTTGGTTTACACAAACGGTTGAACAGGTCAAAACATCATGTTCACTGATCAACCAGTAACCTAGATAATATTTCACAAGGAAAGGTTTAAGGCCACAAGTTACCTTTCTCTATATAGGAGATTTCCAAATGAACTTTCTTAGTGTTTGCATATCATTTGTATTGCTTTTAGTCAATTTCATTCATGTGGGAGATTGTTGAAAAAATGGGTTATTTGAGTAGAATGATTGTCCATCTTTAAACCAAAACTCAAGTGGGTCCCACATATTATTTTAGGTGGGTTCACATGAAAATGTGTTCTCCTCCATGAGGATATTAAGAACATATATTGGGTTGCTCAAAACCATTAAGGCGTGAATGAGAAATTTCCTCTAAACATCATCACTTGGAAATGGTAACATCATGATCGGCTCCGTACCAAACCGAGCCAGGTTAGGTCGGGATTGGGCCTTGGCTCGTAGTGTGTGTATATATATTTTAGAGAAAATTTATTTAAATCTTTTATTTAAATTTTCCAACCGTTACAAATTCAAATAGTTGTGACTGTTAGCAAATAGTTGCACCAGTTCAAACATGTGTGTCTGTTCTGTCGAGACCCGAAACCCACCCTATGCAAATCTCGTGTCGCGGGGCCGACCCTAAGGCCGTCCCTACTTTTTCGTTCTTGTATCACAGTACTAATATGAAATGTACTAAAATTTTGAGACAATAATTAGCGGAAGTCTTTTTTTAATACAATGATCAGCGAAAGTCTGTTCAATACATAATATGGTTCTACAATAATCAAAATGAGAACCGGACATAACCAGCACGCGTGGGTGGTGAATACATTGGAGAACTAAAACATAAACTGGTACATTTCCTCAAAATGTCCTCCTACACTCTCAGACTCCTACAGGGGTCTTGCGACGTCGTTACCTGAAAGGTGGTAAGTAAGGTGGAATGAGCTACAAAAGCTTAGCAAGTAAATACAGATCTCCGACACTGGTATTGGTGATCATAAAAGAATATGAATCCATGAATAAGAATATGATAGCCAATCATATGAAGTAAGATGCTGTGATAGCCAATGAGAACAGTTGCCATAATGGCCAATGGACAGTGGGGTCACAATGTACAATCAAGAGTAATGGATATAACATCAACATGAAACTCTCAATAACAATATATCAACATGAAATGTACTGCCATAATAAACCGATCACAATAAAATCAATGAAAAATGTCCTCTCAGTGTAAGATAAATCATAAGGAATAGTGTCATTCAATAACATAATCATAACAATCAATATAAGAGATGCATTTACTCAATTCCTCCAAGGTAGAATGCCAATGGAAATGCCTACGAGAAATACCATTCTCGCCATCTGTCTGTTCACGGACTTGACCCTTAGGTCCCCAAATCAAGTTAGAAAGCATCTGATGGATATTGTGACTAAGCATAAATCCGGTATACATAAACATATCATGATCATAAGTGATTCCATAAGAGTATAAAAATATAATATCATATATAAAATGGAAACATAATAGTAGGCCTTTCAAGGCATGGTGTGGCATGATAACAATGATATAGTAATCAATCAATGTCCACAAGATAGAACAATATCACATTGTGGAAAACAATAATATCAGGTACGTTCAAGAGTACAAGTTTGGCAGTAAAGAGAATAAACTTGGCTTGGAAGCACCACATGGAAGAGAAAGTGAATTACTTACCTCTAAATGTAGTGTTAGGTCAGTATTCCGTGAGTTTGACTTTCCTTTTTGAGTTCTCTATATGTCAATAGATCTGTCTCAAAATTAATGCTATTTATCAAATTTTATGCCTTGCTATCATAAGTATCTCTAATACTAATTTAGACTTTACCTATTGAGTTCGGAATGCCGAAAGAAAGTCGGTTTAGGTTTTCACAGAATTCCATTTGGGTTCGGGTAGCAGTAAAGGTATTTTGGTCATTTAGTATTTTTACGGGTCTTTATTTTCTGGGACCTCGTCTCGCTACGTGGACCTCACCACTGGACTCAGAATGTCCAAGATAGTAAAAATACACTATTAACTTATTTAATTTGGACAACGGGCCATTTCGCTATTATTTAATTTAATTAATCAATCTATTTATTTAATATACTTTATATCTAATATATATATTTTTGTGGAATAAGTTAGCACGGGATTGTCCTGTCCAACTGGTTACACACGCTCTATCCTTTCCTTTGGTTCCCTGTTCGAGTCTCAGGGGCAGTAGCCCCTTTTTTTTTTTTTTTTCTTTCCTTTCTAAAACCAAACAGTGGCTAAGCTACTTATTCTCGGTTAGGATACCCCCAATCCCCTTATCTCGATTTTAATTTAGAATGCGTGGAACCAAACAGCCTCTGTTCTCCTTTTTATTTAAAACCCTTTATTTTAAAACGACGCAGTTTCGATACCTAATGCCCTTATGCGACACCGTTTTGGACCAACCCCATCATCGTCTTCCCCACAATTCTCCAGGTGAGAACCAGTAGGGTTCCGTCACCATCTCTATTGACTGGTGACTCAGTTTCGATGATATCCTGTATCAAATCCAATGTAGTTCTCTCCTTCTTCTCCCAAGGATCTCAAATCCACCCTCTGTTTCCATCATACACCTCCAAATCTTTACAAATAGGGCGTCAAACATCTCCGGCCGAAACTATTCTTCTGTTTTCGTGACTTCTAGGCTACGGTTTCCACCCCATTTCAATCCTAAATGATTTCTGCATCATTGAGGATTATTTTCCCAAACTTAAACTAATAGTTTTACATACAAAATTCATGAAACTCGCATTATCACCCCAAACTGCAACTAGGGTTTTCTCTCTCATTTATAAGCAAAATGAATTGTGGTTTGTTCCTATCATCACCTTTTTTTCATGCTTAACAAGGTCATATGCTCAAAACTAAACGAATATGCTTAGAACATGAAAACAGAATTGAACATGACTTACCTGTGTGAGCTTTTGGCTCGTAGTTTCCCCTTCCTTTTCTTTTGGTTCTTCACCTCTGAATATCAGAATTGCTCTCTGCTTCTTGGTTTCCTTCAATTGTTTGTAAATTTTTCTAAATGAACAACTCTATTTATAGAGAATTTCATGTGGTTTATCCCCCTACTTCCGGCCACCTTTTCTCTCTCTTCCTCATTTTCTTGCAGCCATTTTTGACTGCCTACAACCACCCATTCAATCCCCACCATTCACGCAACAGTTTTATGATATATATATATATATATATATATATATATATATTCAAACACTACTTGCCCTCAAGGTCGGCAGACCTGCTGCCTTCTCCTCAGCCGCACACATACCTAGTTGAGACACAGTACATACACTCCCTTCTTTCCTCCCTGCCCTTCCTCCATTTTCTTTACCTTTACATGTATTTAAAATACATATATACATATATATATATATAATACAATACATTATACTATATATATACACATATATAATACATATTTTATACATGTATATTTATCCATATACATACGTGTATATCTAATTCTGAGTACGTGCACATATACTGATATCTTGGGGCGTAGGCATACGTGTATACGCATGTTTGCATGGGAATGCCTGCGTGCATGTATTACGAGACTCAGTCTTGGGTTGCTCGGTATTGCCTGACAATGATTGTACAAAATGAACCGTTCTTATTCTAGTATCATTCAATTACTATGATATCTTGATATAGAGCTTTAACAGCTCGATTTACAACTGGTGTTTCACTACTCAATTGGGTCTACCTCGGTATACGTGACATATCCTAGGTCGAGATATTACATTCTTACCCCTTAAAAATAAGTTTGTCCCCAAACTTAGCAGTTCTAACTCCGGTGGTTCCCATGGTTCCTCTAATATCATGGTATAACTTAAATAGGCATTTACATTTAAATTTCTGTTGAGAATCAAGTTTTACAGTCACATCAAATCAAGTTTTACAGTTACATCAGATCAAGTTTTACTTTTCTAAAGTTTCCTAGTGTATTTCGAAACCCTCACGTAAATCTCAATTCCACTATAATAGGCCTACCATTCAACTAATTGTTTATTGAGTTCAAGTCAACCGTTTAAGAATATCTATGTCTATATTCAATCTAGCAGCATATGCGAGGATATAAATGAATGTGTAGATCCAGTGTCAAATAAAACGTGAGCGGCTGTGAGCAAACTTAAAAGAGTACCTACAACTACAGAAGTTGTAGTCTGCATATCTCCCGGTAAGATAGAAAAAACCCGTCCTGCCTACTGTTGAACATTCCCCTGTCCACTCTTGTGGATCTGGGGTCTAGGTGCTGGTGCTCCAGGTCCTGGCACTCTACCCGAAGTAGTGCTCATCGTGGCCTGACCCTTCTGAGGGCACTCCTTTGCAAAATTTCCTTTCTGGCCACAATAGTAGCCTAATGTGGCTATCTATGAGACACTGGCCCTTGTGGGTCCTCTGACAGCAGGGACATTGGGTTGCGTCCCCTCCAGTGTGGTCATGTCTCCTCTTAAATGGACCCTGTCGCTTGTGATATAGCTTTAGGTCTAGTAAATGTGGACCCCTGTTCAGAAGAAGAAGGCCCTTGCCTCCTATTTTGGTTACCTTCCCTGTTTCTGGTTCCTTCGTCTCTTGGCGAATTCCTCTATATGATTCTAGTTGTCTCCACTACGTCATTGTAAGTAGCCAGTCGATAGGGTCTCAGTCTATCCTTGATAGACCACCTCAGTCCTTCCTCGAACTTGTGAGCTTTCAGATCCTTGCTATTGATAGCACTCGGAGCAAACCTGTCCAACTCAGTAAATGTGGCTTCGTACTGCTCTACAGTCATCGTTCCCTGCTGCAGTACCAAGAACTCAGCAACTCTTCTGTTTCGTACTTCTTGGGAGAAGTACTTCTTGTTGAAGATAATGGTAAATCATTGCCAGTCCATCCCTGGCTCTCTGGCCGTCTCAATCATCCACCACTTATGTGCCATTTCTTTTAGCATATATGTGGCATAGGCCACCTTTTGAACTTCAGTGCATATCAGGATATCGTAAATACTGTTCATCTCTAACATCCACTCCTCAGCTACAGTGGCTCCTCTTGTACCATCAAATGTCGGGGGTCTCATTTTCTAAAACCGCTCGTATAAATATGTGGGGTCTAGCTCGTTTCCTTGTCGACCACCTATATTGCCGCCTGTGTTAACAGGCTGTTCCTGTCGTACCGGTTGTACCGACTGACTAGTACTGGCCTGAATCCGTGGTAGAGACTCAATGACGCTTTGCATCAATCTTTTTAACTGATCTAAATGATCTATAGGCAACGGATTTTGCCTCATGTTAACCATGTCTGTAAAGATAACCCGTGAAGCTAACCAATGAGATGGCCAGTCAATGTGTAAGGTAATAGGTAGTAAAATGTCAGTCTTTTCTATCAATCCTAACTCTAGTCCTATCTCCCATGACTCACAATCGAACGTATAGCTCTGATACCAAGCTGTCACAACTCGAAACCCACCCTATGAGGAACTCGTTTCGCGGGGCCGACCCTAAGGTCATCCCTACTTTTTTAATTCCTGTATCATAGTACTAATATGCAATGTACTAAATTTTGAGACAATAATTAGCGGAAGTCTTTTTTTAATACAATGATCAGCGGAAGTCTGTTCAATACATAATATGGTTCTACAATAATCAAAATGAGAACCGGACATAACCAGCACCTGTGGGTGGTGAATACATGGGAGAACTAAAACATAAACTGGTACATTTCCTCAAAATATCCTCTTACGTTTTTAGACTCCTACTGGGGTTTTTGCGACGTCGTTACCTGAAAGGTAGTAAGTAAGTGGAATGAGCTACAAAAGCTCAGCAAGTAAATACAAATCTCCGACACTGGTATTGGTGATCATAAAAGAATATGAATCTATGAATAAGAATATGATAGCCAATCATATAAAGTAAGATGCTGTGATAGCCAATGAGAACAATTGCCATAATGGCCAATAGATAGTGGGGTCACAATGTACAATCAAGAGTAATGGATACATCATAACTAATACATTCCTCAAATGTCCTCCAATGCTCTTGGACTCCTACTGCAAGTCCCGCAACGTCCCTACCTTGAAAAATAAGTAAGTCGAGGTGAGCTAACGAAGCTTAGTAAGTAAATTCCCATCTCTGACATGGGTTAAGGTTAACATAGAAAGAACATGAATTCATGAATGTGAACATGATAGCCTAATGTTAACATAGAAAGAACATGAATTCATGAATAGTGAACATGATAGCCAATCATAGGGTAAGATGCTGTGATAGCCAATAAGGATAAAATGCTATAATGGCCAATGAACAGTGGAGGTTATAATAATCAATCATGAGTAATGGATATAACATGAACATGAAAATCTCGATAGAAATCAGTTAACATAAATGAACTGCCACAATAAATCGATAACTATCAATCGTAATCAATGAGTGAACTCTTAACATAAGATTATTCAAAGAGAATGATAACATCATATGAATCCAATAAACGTAATCATATCAATCAAACATAAGTGATGCATTTACTCTATTTAGGGCTTGGTAGACCCTCGGTCTTTTGGGGCCCGACATTCCCCCCCTCAATAAGTGCATATAAAATACCATAATAACTCAGTGCGTAAAAATGCCATCATTGCCATACGTTCGTTCACGGACTCAACCCTGTAGGTCCTGTCAGCTCAGAAAGCATCTGATGGATATTGTGACTGAGCACAAATCTGACATTCATAATATATCATGATCATTCGTGATTCCATAAGAGTGTAAAAAGATGAAATATCATTCATTCAATAGAAACATAACAGTAGGCCTTTCAAGGGATATTACAATATAATGATCAATGATATAGCAGTTAATAAACGTTCACAAGATAGAACAATGTCACATTGTGGAGACAATAAATATTTGGTACGTACAAGAGTACAAATCTGGCAGTAATAGAAGGAACATGGCTTGAAAACCACATGTAAGATATTGGGATTTACTTAGCTTATCAGTGCGTCCTAGTTTAGTATTTCGTACTTTTCCTTTTCCCTTTGAGTTCCCTATAATTTAAGAAACTTGTCTAAGTTTAATACTACTCATAAAATTTTATATCTTGTTACTATAAGTATCTATTTTACTAAATTAGGTTCTACTATTGAGTTTGGAACGTCGAAGAAAGTCAGTTTAGGCTTTCACGGTTTCCAATTTGGACTTCTGTACTAAAAAGGGAAAAATGGTTATTTTACACTTTTACATGTCTTTATTCCTTGGGGCCTCTTTTCACAAACCAGACTTCACTGTTAAATCTGAAAATGCTTGAAATAATAAAGATTCACTATTCATTTATTTTAATTGGGGACCGTTTGACTCATATTTGACTAAGAGGTATTTTGGTCATTTGGTACTTTTACATGTCTTTATTTTTTGGAGTCTCGTCTCATAAAACATACTCTACCATTGGGTCCAAAAGGTCCTAAATAATAAATTTACACTATCCGTTTGACTAATTTGGACTTCCGAATTTAAATTAATAAATAATTTAATTAATTAACTAATATATATATATATATATATATATATATTTACTCATTACTTAACCACATGTGCCTCAGTGGCACTGTGGTGGACTCAGCGGCCATAAGGGCCTCATGCCCATGCTGTATGGGGTTTGATTCACTTCAGTCGTGCCTTCCTTTCCATTTTCCTTAAAAACTGTTTCACCTATTTAAAACCACAAGCAAGATCAAAACGATGCCGCTCTGGTTTACCCGTGAGTCTGCCTAGGCGAGTCTCGACCAGACCCAGGATCCAACCCAACTCAGCTGACCCAACAGTTATTCTTCTCCCCCATTTTTTCGATGACCGACTGCGCAGCTCCGATCACTTTCTTCGGCACTAGTGACCAGACTACACATTTCTCCCTTATTGTTTCTTTATTTTTTCACAGTTTTAAAGCCATTTTTCATTCCTAAACACCCTAAAACACAATTTAGGACGGTTATACATCATTTTCAAGCCTTTAAAACTCATTGAAAATAAGATTTCCAAAATTACATCTTTCGATAAATTCATTTTTCTCCCTTCATTTCTTCATCGTTTCACTCGCAATTTCTTCCTACGTGTTCTATTATCGTCATAGATTATCATCATGTAATTATTTACAAGCTTTATTGTAATCCCTTGACCTAGGATAACATGTAAACTAAGGTAGGCCGGGTCGAGTAGTGTAATACTAGTTGTAACCAAATATGAGTTCCGAATGAATGAAGTATAGTTTTGAAGTATTCAATGAGTTACCATCACATCCAAATACCCTAGGATTGCTTATACGAGGAACCCGGATAGTACGAAGAATCGTGCCCTTATATCGATCTATGCCTCGAAGTGTATGTACAGTACATCTTGTACGTATATGAGTACAAGTATATATATATGTATATATATATATATATATTTGTAAATATACAAGTATTAAAATAAGGTATATACAAGTGTCTATATATATACGGTTATGTATGTATATGTGTTATATAAGTATAATATGGAAAATGATGCTGCACTTTTTGGCCGATGCAGATTCCAAGCTGGGCTCCCTGAAGAACACTCAAAGAAGAAGATTAGAGGACCACCAGATTGGCTCCGACGGTAGCCGCTCCGATGCTTAAGTTAATAAAACTGAATTGAAAGACTGTAATGAAAGCCAAATAATAAGTATAGAAAATAAAGCGTACCTTTAGAGTTTAATTTATAGGTGGTGGCTTTCCTAAGTTGATTAGGATTTGGAGCCATGAAAGTAGGGATTTGATCATCGGAGATAGCAGTTTCCATGTTGAATGCTATGCTCGAAAGATATCCGTGAATGATAGTTTCCTTGTAGAAGACTGTTCCTTTATCCTCTACTCGGTAAGGCATTAAGGCAGGTGATGATCTCTGAATAGTGGAGAGTGCTCTGAAGGTCTGTACTCAGACCTGTAAGTTATGCAAGAATATAGTTCTGTTCTGGAGGTACGTGCTTTGCCCTTTAAGTTCTGTAGATATGTTCGGAATAGTCAAGCACGGGTTGATCTGTGGGCACACGTGTCAAGTGATGATTGGTCTGTCACTTTGTGGTATATCAGTTACTCCCCCCCCAAGTCCTAGTTCGATGTCAACGAGAAACTAGGACTATGTGATTTTGAAAAGCCATGCTCCTTGTTTGTTCATTTTCCAAGGTGACTGCTGGTACGTTATTTATTACTCTGCTTCGCCGTTTGGGCTTTCGAAGCCACCCCAACCGTTGCGACGGTTTGACTGGGTAGTCTTTGTGGTTCTTAGGCGTCTATATATGTGGGAAGATGGTAGACCTTTCGCCTATTCCCCATCCTTTTTCTTTTAAGTTGCCATTTTATCATAGTGATCGGAGTTTTCGTAGACGTCGCCGCCGTCCGGAGCTTCCCCCTATTGCCACTGTTCGGACTTTATCTACTCACGACGTTCTTTTTTTTTCTTCTCATTTTTTCACTTTAATCTCAATCAGCATGCCTAGTGAAGGCGTTATATACATATATATATATATATGTACATGTATATCGGATATGTGTACATGTTTTTTGTTTTACTGATTTGTATGCCTCGATGATCTGTGTAGGGTTTTGTTGCCATCAAGGGTTCCGAGATGATTGATGATTTTCAATCTAAGTCAGACACGAGTAAATTGTGGCTGGGAACAGTCCAATGTTTTGCCTTTATTACCAGGGTCAGATTGGCGGAGGTGGCGGGCCTCTTGTCTACCTTGGCATCCGGATAGGACTTCTTTGCTCGGAGGAGATCCCTCATTGATTCAACCGAGGCTTGGATCGTTGATGATGAAAATGATGGTGGGGTGCCCCTTCTCATTCTATTCTTGGCAGAGACCCTTGCATAAGCTGGCCGAGGTGCCGTGCTAAATTTGAGGAGAACGAAGGTGTCGTGAGACTCAGAGCCCTCATATTTTGTTCAAGCTGATGATGAGGGCCTAGGGGTTCAGGGTTCCTTCCTTTCAAATGGGAGGCTACAGATAGTGATGATGAAATAGAGCAGACCGATGACTTTTTGTCTGAATAAGATGTACCATATATGGGTTTCTTTTTTACTTCTGTACCTTGCTTTTGTGTAGGCATTCTGAGCTTGATGTAACTTTTCCCGGATTATCAATAAGACTGAGCATTTTTCTTTAATTTTGGTGTACTTTTACCTTTTGTCAACATCAATTATATTTTTCCAGAACTTACACATTTTCTAGAGCACTTGTCGCTAACTGCCCTAAAACTGTTTTTCTTGCATACGTTAGTAGTAGGCCAGACGGTGTAACATCTGTGCCCTGAATAGAATCTGAGCAAGGACCTTCCAAAAATTTTGCAACTATTGAGCGAATACTAAGTTGACCAAATATTGTCCCAAGTTGTTGATGCTCTATAGTGTGTAAATGGGCTTCGACCCTTGTAACTGAAGTAAGTAAACCTGTTCAGGAACTAACTATAATTCCTTAATCGGTCATGGATAATGGGCTTCCTTCCGAGCTGCGTAACTTGCAATAACTTGAACCAAATTGTAGCAATTATACAAGTTTCTTGAAAGTAGGAAAATAATAAGCAATTGAGCCTTGGGTTTTGAAATTGGAGGCATTTGAATCTGGATTTATACTAAGCAACTTGGACGGCAGGCTTTGTAGAAGTTAACCATTCAGGGTTTTACTACCGAGTTGAGAGACTTGTATAGAAAAAATCTTTGATGATTAGCACCTTTCTTTAGAACTAACTGATAAGAACTTTATGCAACCCGAATCATAACAGTCAGTTGGAATGAGTGTCTGACTGAAAGAACGTTTGTAGCTATGTAGAAGAGTAATTGAATGAAGCCTTTTCCTTTTAGCTTGGGAAACGAAGTGGATCATACAAGAGGTCTGTATATTGAGATGGACGAAATATGAGGTCTGTGCATTAAAATGAAGCAGACATGAGGTCTGTACATTGAGATGGACCAGACATAAGGTCTGTGCATTGAGATGGACCACACATGAGGTCTGTACATTAAGATGGACCAGACATGAGGTCTGTACATTAAGATGGACTAGACATGAGGTCTGTGCATTAAAATGGACCAGACATGAGGTTTGTACATTGGGATGGACTAGAAATAATGTATGTACATTAAGATGGACTAGACACGAGGTGTGTACATTAAGATGGACCAGCCATAAGGTCTGTACATTGAGATGGACCAGATATAAGGTCTGTGCATTAAGATGGACCAGACATGCGGTCTGTGCATTGAAATGGACTAGACATGAGGTTTGTATATTGGGATGGACCAGATATAAAGTCTGTACATTAAGATGCACCAGACACGAGGTCTGTACATTAAGATAAGCCAGACATGAGGTCTGTACATTAAGATGGAAACACTTCATAGAATTCTTGAAAGGAAAAATCCTTTATTGATAATACTTCCGTAAGTGTTGAAATGACAGAGTTCATTTTATGATGAATAAATATATAGTTTGGTTTAAGTTTCATAAACTCAAGAGTTTGCATAATTCGAGTACGGAGCGATGAATATATATATATACACGCATATATATATGTATGATATTATGTACGATAGGTATATATGTATATAAGACAATATACATATATATATATGATGAGGTGTATATACATGTATTTATATATATATATATCTGTGTGTGTGTGTGTGTGCAATAATATGTGTGTGTGTAATATATATATATATATATATGTGATGAGTGTGTTTATTATATATATGTTTAGTGTATATGTGCAATATAGATATGTGTGTGCAGTAGTGTGCGTGTGTGTGCAATATATATATATATATATATAAAGTGTGTGTTGTGTGTGTCGGCTATGAATTTATATATATATATATATAGGTAATATGTATATATATAAGTTAAAACAGAAAAAGAAAAAGAAAAAAAAAAGATCAGAAATAGAGGAGAGAGAGAACCGCCATGGGAGAGAGAGAAGAGAGAAGAGAGGCGGTGGAATTGATCTTTAGGTGTAAGTGTGTGTGTGTGTGTGTACTGCCTATACATATGCATGGCAGTGCATGCCTAGAAAAGAAAAAGAAAGAAAGAAGAAGAAAAGAAAAGGAGAAGTGTTGAAGCTAAAAACCAGAAAAGGTAAGTCCCTCTCTGAAATCCTTTAAGGTTCTAGCTTAGTTTCTTTTTGTCTAAAATGAATATATATGTTCTATAGTTGTAGACAATGGTTAAGGAAGATAGATAGGGTCTGAAGGACCCAAGAAATCAGAAAATCGCCATTGATGAACTTCAAAGTTCAGACCTGAACCAAGCTCCACAAAACTTGAATCCATTGCTTGGAATGAAAAATAGATATCACAAGGGTTCTAAAAACCCTATACCATGATCAAAACACCCAAAGAAGGGCGCCCAACTTTCAAGTTGCAGGTCACGGCTTAGAGAGAAAACCTCTCAATTTGAACATAAAACCCTAGTTTTAGGAATGGGAATTAACTCCCCTATAGTATAAGGGTCATCACAAATCAAACCTTGTCCATTTTCATAAAGAAATAAGCATTTACTAAGTTGTTTTCAGAAATCACCATAGCCATTCGACATAGCTTTTGAGCTCATCCTAGTGCCCCAAACCAACACCAAATGAATCCACATGATCTTAGGAGTCTATAGGAATTGAAAGCAGGTAAAATGGAGTTCTCAAACTCCACAAAGTAGAAGAAGAAGGAAACCTAGGAACTAAGGCTACAATGTCGGGAAGGGGGGAAGAAGATGATGAACAGTGAAAAGGGACGGCGTCGTTTTGAGTTTTGTGTTAACAAGACTATGTTGTTTTAATGTTTTTTTATTTTAAATTTAAACTTTCAATCAGACTGTTTGGCAACTAGTTTAAGAAGTCTAATTTGATAACCATTTATGGAACTGGGATAGACTATCCTAGTTTAGCCCCTTTATCCGCTATTTGGTTTTAAGGAATTCAGAAAAATAAACGGGGCTGTTGCCCTTGAGATTCGAACATGAAACCCCCCACGCGTGTGAGACTTAAGTCTCCCATGCTGACCACTATGCCACTGAGGCACATGTGTTCATTTTTACGAACTATAGTATCTAATATTATATTAAGTAATTAAATTAAATAAATAAATAAATTATTGTAATTAGTCCCGTTGTCCAAATAAAACATAAAGATAGTGTAAATTGACTATTTTGGGCATTCTGAACCCAATGAAAGGGTCTGTTTTACAAGACTGAGGTCCTAAAAAATTAAGACACATAAAAATAAAAAATTACCATTTTACCCTTAGTAGTACCCGAAGCCGAATTGAAGTTTGTAAAAGCCTAAACTGATTTTCTTTGACGTTCCGGACTCAATGGTGGAGTCCATTTTACCAAATAAGATACTTCAAATATTGATATATGGAATTGACTAGTTCTAGAAGATTAGACTATGCGTAGCATTGAATTGAGAAATGTTTACTGATCAATAAGAACTTCGAAAGGGAAAGGAAAGGTGATCTAATTGCCTATTGAAAGAAAAGGAACTGTTTAAAGGTAAGTAAAATCCGAACTCTTACATGTGGTTGTTCCTAGCCATGTTATTCCTTGATGTTGCCAAATTTGTACTCTTATACATGCCTGATATGTATTGACTCCACAATTTGATATTGTTTATCTTGTGGATAGTTGAGAATTCAATTACCAGTATCTTGATACTGATTAATTGCACATTTTTATACATTGTTTGGATATTGGAGAATTACTATGTTTCTCACTACTGAGAATTTGTTATTCCACAAATATCTACATCACTTGTGGATTCCTAATGACCATGATATTATTTTGAGTGCCTCGAATTGTGATCTATCACAACATCCATCAGATGCTATGGATGATCCATACGAGATTATGCTAAGTCATAATGCTCGTTCGTGGTTGTGATAAGCACAATGCACGATTTAGTCCATATAGGACACGATGTGTTATAGTCCATAGAGGACACGATATATTGTAGAGAGCTCTGTGCTTTTGAGAACTTTTAAGGGTATGTTGGGCCCTGTACAGTGACAACATCTATTCTGATAGTATCTTATATCATTTATTGATATTCTGATGATGCACTCTTGATCATTGGTATGTTTTGCGAGCCTGTCTATGCATATGTTTGATGATGTATTCCTTGGATTCTAATATGTCTTGTGAACCTATCCTTGGATTATCTGATTTTTGACATGCTTGTGTACCTACCTTGTGATTTGTGACAGCATATTATTGTTTAAGCCAATCCCTATTATTGATTCAATTACTTTATCCTGGGATGTGTTTTTTGGACCTAAGGGTGATTTCTGATGATTCACATCTTTGAAACTCGAGTGTAAAAAATGACGCTTTCTTTCACATATTGGCAAATAGAGAATCCTAATTTGGCTCCAAGAATTTCCACCTCTTTCTTTTGGTTACTTTACGAGGTCAGAGTGTCACTTTCGTTGCACTCAGACCGTTGTCGGAGCTTATTGCCACCCGAAATGACAAAACTATGATGTTTTAGGACTCAAGTGCCAAATACGATGTAGAGAGGTTCATGTCTGCAAGACGAGAATCCAGGATTCAGTTCCATAAGTATTTACAGGTCAATTTGGTCACTTGTGAGGCCCGAGTGTTAGTCTCGGGGCAATTGGACCATTATCGGGGCATTTCCCCCTCACAAAAAAGACAAAACAAGGTCGTTTCGAAACTCAAGTGCCTAAAATGACATAATACAGCACAGGATTCTGGAACGAGGCTTAATTTGGTTTCATAAGTTTCTACGAGTCAATTTGGTTAGTAGCGAGGTATGAGTTTCGATTTTAGTGCACTTGAACCTTTATTAGGTCATTTTACCTCTCGTGACCTCAAAATAAGGTGGCAAAGTTTTTACACGTCGGTTTACGTACATGCCATTTTTAGAAGAAATTCCATCGCGAAAAAGTTTGAAAATCGTGAGAAGAATTTTGTGACAAACAGGAATCCTGTCTCTAAAAGTCGATCCGACCTTTAGTGAGGAATCCTAGGCCATTGCCAAAAGTCAGGTTCGATCTTGCCAAGACGAGTGCTTTTAGTGATGACTATGCAAAAATAGCTGTGTGATTTGGCGACGACCTGTAGGCATCACTAAAAGTTTTATCTTTGGTGACAAAATAGGCGTCCGTCGCTAAAAGCTTAAACACTTATTTCGAATCGTGAGAGCACACTTGGTTCTATATGCCCCTACGAGTTAGTTCAGTCACTTGTGAGGGTCGATGTTGATGTACTTGGACAGTTTTTGAAGCATTTTGCCACCCATGAAATCCCCAAATTGAAGCTATTATTTCTTTTAAAATGACACTTTGCAGAACACGCTACAAACTGGGAATCTTGATTTGGTTTTGACCACTCAATTCGGTCAATCGTGAGATGTGAGCATTTGTTTTGGTGCACTTGATCCATTACCGGGGCATTGTGCCATCTGAAATCGTGTCATTTCGAAACATTAGTTTCAAAAATGGTACATTCTTCCAAATGTTGCAAACCAAGAGTCCTGACATGGTTACGCAGGCTTATACACTCCTATTTGGTCATTTGTGAGGTGTGAATGACGGTTTCCCTACAGCCATGCCGTCGTCGGAGCATCGTGACCTCCGAAATCCTAATGTTAGGATGTGTGCCCTCATATCCAAGACATTTGATTATTATTTAATAGATTTGATTATTATTGAGTTTCATATTACTATATGTTTGGATGTTGCTTTATACCATAAGATGATTTGTCCTTGAATTGTCATCAGGAGTGGTTCATGTGTATAAATGAGATTTATACACATGAGATATGAATTGCTTATATAGGCAATTCTAGAATTGTTCGCGGTTATTGATAAGACTTGACATATTATCTGTAAAGCTGTAATACAGTTGACCTTTATGTGATAAGATGGTTTATCTCAACCATCAGAATAGTGGACTCTAGGTTATTGTATTGGTATATAGGGAATACACTGAACTGGATCACTATAAGAAGCGCATTATTTGGAATTGTCACCTTTAATAAGTTTCTTATTCACTATTCGTAGTAAGCTCTTAATCCTGAGAGGATAGTGAACCCAAGTTCTGAATAGTGATGACTTTGAGTTACAAATAAGTGAGGTCTTTTAGATCAACACCTCGGTATTTTGGGAAGTCATTATTTAGAGTGTGGGAACATATATTCTCAAGATGGAATCTACACTCTATATATTATAGAGATGGATATCACCTTTGTACTAATTCAATGGGTTAATCACTGAAATCCAGATCCGGTCTTTTCTGTAAATTGATTATTGAAATGATGACTAATTGTAAGTGATTAATAATTATTGAATTAGGTTCTTAAAATAATTAGAGAATTAATTTGATAGTATAATCCTGATTATTAATATCTATGTAGAGGGGCTAATTGCAAAAGTATAGTGTATATGGGTTTACTCTACTCTAGTAAGTTAGAGTGCAATTTAATTATATAGTGGAATTAATTGAAATTAATAGGTCAATTAATTTAATTATTAGATAATTAAGATTTAATTGACTAATTTGAAGCTAACTTAGTGGGACCCACTAGATCCCCCCCTTATCCTAATTAAGCCCTATATATATGATATGTAGGGAGCCATTTATCATAATAAGTTTTTGTGCTAGACAAAAATAAGAAGCAACCCACTCTCCTGCGATACGATTTGCCTAAGGGACCTAGAGAAGAAAGAGAAGGAAGATTGCATCAATATCTTCAAGAAGTCTTCTTCAACAATTAAGATTATCAAGAAGAAGGTAATTCTTACCTCTCTTTCCAAGACTGTAATGATTCATGTAAAGAAATAGATCCAAATAGATTTTTGAAATCGCTTCCGCTGTGGTTATGAACCCAACAATTGGTATCAGATCAACTTTACATGTATCTATCAATTTTGAAGGTTATATTTACTTGTTCTAAACCTATTCATGGATCCCAATTAAAATAAATAGTTGTTTTAGAATGGGATTTTGTGATACAATTTATTTGATGGATCCCAATTAAAATAAATGGTTATTTTAGAATGGAATTTTGTGGTACAATTTATTTGATAAAAAGATTTGATCTTTGTTTGAGAATCTTGATAATTAAATTTAATTCTTGATGGGTATGAGATACCCATAGTGATAGAGTGATTAAGAAGCTCCCAAGAGAACAGGTTGGAATTTGGAAACAAAAAAAAAAAAAAAAAAACGGCTCCCTGAAGACTAGCACGAGAGGAGCGAGGGATGGGTTTTTTTTTTTCTTGTCCTTGTCTCTGTCTTTGTTGAGAGATGGGGTTTTACACATAATCAAACCTTTCGCGCTAGCCTGCTTCTCTCTTTTTTATAGGCATGTCTTCTTCCTATTTCTAAAGGAGAATCGTGTGCTAATTATGCTAGATGCATGAATCAGATTCTATATGATCTAAACAATAACATGCAATTGTGGCTTAGGATTCCACTGAAGAAGAGGATGATGATTGCACTGCAGGTACCACATGATATAAAACCCATGGTATATATATATATATATGTGTGTGTGTGTGTGTGTGTGTGTAATTTGATATTATATTATATATATAGTTTATTAAAAAAAATATATTAATTTTTCTAATCATGTGTTTTAATTGGGTATTAGATACCCAAATTTATTAAATTGCTTAAGCATTTGATATCCAAGGTTGGCACATGACAAATATTATATATATAAATATATAATATTTGATATTATATATTTTACTAAAAATTATTATTTTTAACTATTTGGGTATATGATACCCAATAGTTCAATTTTATTTTTTATATCTATCATTTTATATTATGGGTATATGATACCAATGGATAGACAATCTCGAGAGTAATATAGATTATTACTTTAATTGGATATTAGATACCCAAATTTATTAAATGGTTCGGGTAAGAGCTCAATTATTTAATATATTCATTCTTTAAAATTATAGGTTAAATGAGACTTGACCTATATGGGTTCTTGGATACATGGATTAAATCTTAGTAGATTCTAAAATATACATGGGTGATGTATATCATTAATCACATATTTAAATGCTTATTAAATTTTATTCACGGGCTTAAATGTTTTAATATTTCATTTCTCATATGGAATGGTTCATGCATGTGTTGGATGACATTGTATCTCTCATGGCTGGCCAATAGGTGATGTATTTTATTTAATTGGTTTTGAGGCAATTGTAAAGGGCAATGGACTTGAAAGCTTTACCCGCGAATGGGCAAGCTCCATTGGTTTCCCTAGCCTATTAATTTTTAATTTTAGATTAAATGTAAACTCCCGTATGTGGGTATAGGTTCTTCATGTATTTATTTTATTTTTGAAGAAAGAACTAAAGGATGGGAGCCATCAAGAAGACTAATGGAAGTACAGACTCTGCTGTTAAGAATTTTAGTTGGCCATGAGAGATAATTTTAATTTTATTCTTGCACGTTTATTTTCATAAAATCACATGATTAATTTTGATCCATGAATAGGTTAATATAATTATGAATGTGTTGTATAATAAAGATCCTCAATTTATAAAAACAAGAGGGAGAGGGGGCTTTAAGAAAGCTCCCGCGGTCTTCCATCATCGGCCCATAGTAAGACAAAAATAGGTACCCTGAGCCATCTTCGAGTGGCCTCCCTATGGAGGGTGACTATCTAGTTGGTTACAAGTATAGACCTCTTAGGATAGAATAGAAAGAGATGGGGTAAGGGTGATCTCCCCACTGGGCACACCTATTTGCAACGATTTTCTTTTTATTTGAGATGATGGTATACACTTGATCAAAAGGGAATAATATTCTCCCCACAGAGTTTATCATTGTCTTTTGAAGACCAAAGGATATTGAAAAATATGTTTCATTTGACATTAGATGTCTAGATAATGAAATCATATAGGATATGATGGTCCTCTTAATCATATGAATGACATTGTCATCCCCACGGAGCACGTTGTTTATAAGGTTAGGTTCCAATGCATTCATTGATAGTGACTCGAGGATACCACTATGCATTCATGAGAGCAAAAGTTATTTTACTGTTTATTTACATTCATGCTAATGTATGTGCTTATATATATGATTATCAGATCTCTTCATTTAACCCACTTGCTATCATCCTAAAAGAAAATAAGTTGACTAGACTTAACTATGTGTATTGGAAATGGAATTTGGACATTGTCCTTACTGTAGAGGGGTACAAATATATGATTATTGTGGATAGCCCAGACCTTCCAAGGGTTGATGCTCCCTAAGAGGACATTGACCACTATTCTAGGTGGGTAAAGGCTGATGAGATGGCACGTTGCTATATCTTAGCTTCAATGTCAAGTGTTTTATAGCATCAGCATTAGAGTTTCCTAATAGCTAGGGATATGATCCTTAACTTAAAGGAGATGTTTGGGGATCAAGGGCGTCCTACTAGGTAGAATTCCATGAGAGCACTCATGAACACTGAGATGGAAGAAGTAACTCCAGTAAGAGACCATATTTTAAATGTGTTGGAAGTTCTAGGGAGTGACATTAATGGTGAGTCCCAAGTTGATATTATCTTTGAGTCGCTACCCGAATCTTTTAATCAATTTTAAATTTGACTTTGGTTGTGCTTTTGAGCTCTTTACAGGCAGCGGAGGGTATTATCAAAAGCCATCATAGTGCTCATGTGGCTAAGGGTTCTTCTTTTAAGCCCAAGCCCAAAGGCAAGGGTAAGTGGAAGAAGAAAAAAAACTCCAACAACTCCAAGGGAAATATAGGTCCTAAAGGGGGTGTTGGAAAGGGGAAGAAAGGGGCAACCATAAGGGCAACCACTAAGCCCAAAGGAAAGTGTTTCAACTGCGGGGTCATGGGGCATTGGAAGAGAAACTGTCCAGATTATCTAGCCAAGAAAAGGAACACAGGTATAATCGAATCACTAGTCATTAAAGTAAGCTATATAGCGGGTACTTCAGATTCCTGGTGTGTAGACTCTAGTGCAACTAATCACATCTGTAATTTGTTGTAGGGGTTTTGGGAGACCAGGTGGCTAAGTAATGGTGAGATTATCTTGTACTTGGGAACAAAAGCAAAAGTTGCTGCGATGTTCAGTAAGAGTAGTTAGTTTATATTTTTCTTCAAATAAGACAATAATACTTTATGATTGCTTATATGTGCCTAGCATTAGAAATAACTTACTATCAGTTTCAAGTTTAATAAAACAAGGTTATTCAGTTTATTTTAATGTTGTTATTAAACATAGTGGTTCTTTTATATGCTCTGGCACAATAGTTAATGGTTTTTATTTGATTACTCCTAAGATGTATGAGATACATGACACCGAAAAGAATGAACCATCATAAACTTTACCACTTAAAAGAAAAGTTTCTTCTATTTATTAAACTTATCTTTGGCACTTGAGGTTAGGTCATATTAATCTGGATAAGAGTAATAAACTGGTAAATGAAGGTACTTTATCTTCCTTTGTTGTTGAACCACTACTAGTTTGTATATCCTATTTGGAGAGAAAGATGACCAGAAGACCCTTTGCTTCAAAGGGAAACAAGGCTAAAGAAGTATTGGAATTAATCCATACTGATGTGTGTGGACCTTAAATATTAGGGATAGAAGGGACCATAAGTATTTCATCACTTTTACTGATGATTACTCTAAATATGGTTATGTCTATCTATTGCACCACAAGTTAGAACCCTTTGAAAAGTTCAAAGAGTTTCGGGCAGAAGTGAAAAAACAATTAGATAGGAGCATAAAATCACTTCGATCTGATTGAGGTGGGGAATATCTCTCTAATGACT
The DNA here is from genome assembly GCA_008638375.1 of Nyssa sinensis. Classification (NCBI taxonomy): domain Eukaryota; kingdom Viridiplantae; phylum Streptophyta; class Magnoliopsida; order Cornales; family Nyssaceae; genus Nyssa; species Nyssa sinensis. Next base: position 12,835,575 of record CM018033.1, on the reverse strand, counting down.
TCAGTCAGCATTTGTTGGATAATGGGATTTTACCCCAGTTGTCTACACCTGGCATGCCTTAGTAGAATGGTGTAGTAGAGAGGAGAAACAAGACACTTTTAGATATGGGAAGGCCAATGATGAGTTATTCTGATTTGCCTATATTCCTTTGGGGGTATGCATCAGAGACAGCGGTATGTATTCTGAACTCAGTTCTAACTAAGTTTACTCCCAAGAGTCCATTAGAGCTTTGGACTGGACGCAAGCCAAGTCTAAAGCATTACTAGATCTGGAGGTGTCCAACCTTTGTGCTGAAAGGAAAGACTAGCACGTTGGAACCAATATCAGAATTATGCTATTTCATTAGCTATCCTAAGGGAACAAAAGGTTGGCTATTTTATAATCCCAGTGAGCAGAAGGTATTCGTTAGCACGAATGTTGTCTTTCTAGAGGATGATTATATTATAGGTCAGAAGCCCAAGAGTGAGATTACATTAGAAGAAACATCAGATGCTTCTTCTATTCCCCAGAAAAATGATAATCATGGATTAGATGCCTCTATTCCAACATCTTCTATTACACCGGAGCCACGTCATAGTGGAATGACTGTCTGGCCACCTGATAGGTACATGTTCTTAGGAGTGTCTGTCTCAGATGAACATGTTTTAGATCCCTAGTAGCTACGATGAGGGAATCTCTGATAAAGATTCAAGACTTTGGTAAAATGCTATAAAAGCTGATATGGGATCTATGTATTCTAATCAGGTCTAGAAACTTATGGAACCACCTGCCAATATTAAACCAATTGGCTGTAAGTGGATCTATAAGAGAAAGAGAGGACCTGATGGATCAATTAAAACTTTGAAAGCTAGACTAGTGGCGAAAGAGTCTACTTAGAAAACGGTATCGATTATGAGGAAACTTTTTCACCAATTGCTATGCTTAAGTCTATTCGGATTGTTTTATCCATTGTAGCTCGTTTTGATTATGAGATTTAGCAAATGGATGTCAAGACAGCATTCTTGAATAGCTATCTTGAGAAAGACATCTATATGATGCAACTAGATGGTTTCATAGCTAAGAGCCAAGAAGATATGGTATGCAAGCTGCATAAGTCCATTTATGGACTTAAGAAAATTTCCTGAAGTTAGAACATCCGATTTGATCAGGAAATCAAGTCATTTGGTTTTAATCAAAACCTGGATGAACCTTGTGTGTATAAGAAGAGTGAATGAAGCGTGGTGATGTTCCTAGTTCTATATGTGGATGATATACTGCTCATTGGAAATGATGTAGGGGTGTTGTCTACTATAAAGGTTTGGCTAGCGAATTAGTTTGATATGAAGGACTTGGGAGAAACCAGTTACATCTTATAGATTAAGCTTTTACGAGATCGGAAGAACAAGATGTTAGGCTTATCTCAAGCTGCATATATAGATAGAATTCTTTTCAAGTTTGCAATGCATAGCTCTAAGAAAGGCTTATTGCCTTTTAGGCATGGAGTACCTTTGTCCAAGAATCAGTAGTCCTAAAACACTTGAGGAAGAGGAACGCATGAAAGTGGTTCCTTATGTTTCAGCTGTAGGAAGCCTTATGTATGTTAGGCTTTGCACTAGACCAGATATTTGTTTTGTAGTGGGCATGGTCAGCAAATATCAATCTAATCCAAGACCAAATCATTGGATTGCCATGAATCATATACTCAAGTACTTGAAAAGGACTAGAGATTATATGTTGAGATACGGGGGTGGTGATCTAGTTCTAATTTGCTACACAGACTCTAACTTTATGTCAGATCAGGACTCTAGAAAGACAACCTTAGGATAAGTGTTTACTCTTAGTGGTGGAGCTATCAGTTGGAGGAGTATGAAGCAACAGTGCATTGCTGACTCAATCGCTGAAGCAGAATATGTAGTTGCCTCTAAAGCAGCTAAAGAAGCAGTTTGGATCAAGAGGTTCCTTTCGGAACTAGAAGTGGTACCATAATCTCAGTTGCCTATGGTCCTCTATTATGACAAAAGTGGAGTTGTAGCTCAATCGAATGAGCCAAAAAACCACAAGGGTAGATAGGATGGGTGTCAGATGTTATGGGGAATGGATGTGAGTGCAAGTGGGAATTTGTTAGGATGTGTGCCCTCATATCCAAGACATTTTATTATTATTTAATAGATTTGATTTATTATTGAGTTTCATATTACCATATGTTTGGATGTTGCTTTATATCATGAGATGATTTGTCCTTAAAGTGTCATTAGGAGTGGTTCATGTGTATAAATGAGATTTATACATAGGAGATATAAAGTGCTTATATAGGCAATTCCAGAATTGTTCGCGGCTATTTATAAGACTGGACATCTTATCTGTAAAGCTGTAATACAATTGACCTTTATGTGATAAGGTGGTTTATCTCAACCATCAGAGTAGTGGACTCTAGGTTATTGTATTGATGTATTGGGAATACATTGAACTAGATCACTATAAGAAACGTATTATTTGGAACTGTCACCTTTAATAAGTTTCTTATTCACTATTTACAATAAGCTCTTAATCTCAAGTTCTAAATAGTTTTGACTTTGAGTTACCAATGACTGAGGTCTTTTAGATCAACACCTCAGTATCTTGGGAAGTCATTATTTAGACTGTGGGAACACATATTCTCAAGATGGAATCTACACTCTATATATTAGAGAGATGGATATCACCTTTGTGCTAATTCAATGGGTTAATCATTAAAATCCAGATCAAGCCTTTTCAGTAAATTGTTTATTGAAATGATGACCAATTGCAAGTGATTAATAATTATAGAATTAAGTTCTTAAATAATTAGAGGATTAATTTGACAATATAATCCTGATTATTAATATCTATGTAAATGAGCCAACTGCAAAAGTATAGTGTATATGGGTTTACTCTATTCTACTAAGTTAGAGTGCAATCTCAATTATATAATGGAGTTAATTGAAATTAATTAGTCAATTAATTTAATTATGAGATAATTAAGATTTAATTGACTAATTGGAAGCTAACTTAGTGGGACTCACTAGATCCCTCATCTTGCCCAAACTAAGCCTATATATATGATATGTTGGGAGCCATTTATCATAATAAGTTTTTGTGCTAGACAAAAATAAAAGGCAACCCACTCTCTTGCGATACAGTTTGCTTAAGGGAAAAGAGGAGAAGACCTAGAGGAGAAAGAAAAGGAAGATTGCATCAATCTCTTCAAGAAGTCTTCTTCAACAATCAAGATTATCAAGAACAAAGTAATTCTAACCTCTCTTTCTAAGATTGTATGATTCATGTAAAGAAATAGATCCAAATAGATTTTTGATTCATGTAACCTCTCTTTTTAACACCCAAAATCGAGTAATCTCGAAACATAGGTATTTCAAAACGTAACATTCTACAGAAGTTAAAAATGTCGAGGATTTTAATTTTTGTTCCTTGAGATTCTACAAGTCTATTCGATCTAGTACGAGGTCCGAGTGTCTGTTTCGATGCTGTTGGGCCGTTATCCGAGCATTATTCCCCCCGAAAATCCTAAGTTATGTCATCTTCAGACTCAAGTGTCTAGAATGATACGTTGTTGCACGTGCTTACAAATCGAGAATCTTAATCAGTTTTCGTTAGCTCTCAAGGGTCAATCTCCTCACTTGTACGGTTTGAGGTCAAATTCGGTGCACTTGGACCATTATTGAAGTTCTCCTCCCACCGAAACCTCAAAAATAGGTCTCTTTGAAACTCAAGTGAAAAAAATGATGCATTCTTTTACAGGTTTGCAAACGGAGAATCCTAATTTAGCTCCAAGAATTACCACCTGGCTCTTTTGGTCATTTTGCGAGGTCAGAGTGTCATTTTCGGTGCACTCGGAGCATTTTGCTACCCAAAATGCCAAATTCCGCGATGTTTTGGGACTCAAGTAGCAAATTCAATGTAACGAGGTGCATGCTTGGAAGACGAGAATCCTAATTCGGTTTCACAAGTTTTTATAAGTCAATTTGGTCCCCTGTGAGGCCCGAGTGTCTGTCTTAGGGCAATTAGACCGTTATCGAGGCATTTTACCCCCTCGATAAAAAAGACAAAATTGGGTCGTTCCTGAAACTTAGGTTCTTGAAATGACATATTACTGCACAACATTCTGGAACGAGGCCTAATTTGGTTTCGTAGGTTTCTATGAGTCAAATTGGGGAGTAGCGAGGGCCGTGTTTCGATTTCGATGCACTTGAACTATTATTAGGTCATTTTACCCCTTGTGAGCTTAAAATTAGGTCGCTAAGTTTTCACGCATCAATTTATGTGCACGCCATTTTTAGAAGAAATTTTGTCGTGAAAAAGATTGAAAATCGTGAGAAGTCTTTTGCAACGAACAGAAATTTGTCACAAAAAATGGATGTGGCCTTTAGCAACAAATCTAAGGCCGTTGCCAAAAGTCGGGTTAGATCTTTCCAAGGATAGTGCTTTCAACAACGGAGTGCGCAAAAATAGTTGCATGATTTGGTGATGAAAGAAGGTGTCACTAAAAGTTATGTCTTTGCCAATGAACTCACAATCTCTAAAAGTTATATCTTTGGTGGCAAAGCAGGCGTCCGTTGCTAAAAGCTTGAATGCTTGTTTCGAATAGTGAGGACCTTACTTGGTTTCGTATGTGCCTACAAGTCAGTTTGGTCAATTGTGGGGGTTCAATTTCGATGCATCCGGATGATTTTTGGGGCAATTTGTTACTCATGAAATCCTCAAATTGAAGCTCCTACTTCTTTTAAAATGACACTTTACAAAACACGCTGCAAAGTGGGAGTCCTGATTTGGTTTCGATAACTAAGTTTGGCCAATTGTGAGATGTGAGCAGCTATTTAGGTGCACTTGCACCATTACTGGGGCATTGTGTCATTTGAAATCAGTGTCGTTTTGAAACAATATTTTTTGAAAGGGTACATTCTTCCAAATGTTGCAAACCGAGAGTCCTGACATGGTTACGCAGGCTTATACATGCCTATTTGGTCACTTGTGAGGTGTGAATGACGGTTCCCCTACAGCCGTGTCGTCGTAGAAGCATCATGACACCTGAAATCAAAAAATTGAGTCATCTCGAAACTTAGGTATTTCAAAGCGCAACATTCTACACAAGTTAAAAAATTCAAGCATCTTAATAATGATTCCCTGAGTTTTTACGAGTCTATTCGGTCTGGTACAAGGTCCAAGTGTCCGTTTCGATGCTGTTGGGTTGTTATCCGAGCATTTTGCCCTTGAAAATCCTAAATTATGTAATCTTGAGACTCAAGTGTCTAGAATGATACATCGTTGGACATGCTTACAAACCGAGTATCCTAATCTGGTTTTGTAAGTTCTCACGAGTCAATCTTCTCACCTATGAGGTCAAAGGGTTGGTTGTAGTGCACTTAGGACCATTATCAGAGCTCTCCGCCCACCGAAACCTCAAAAGTAGGTCTCTTCAAAACACAAGTGTCAAAAATTATGCATTCTTTCACATGTTTGCAAATGGAGAATCCTAATTTGGCTTTGAGAATTTCCACCTCTCCCTTTTGGTCACTTTGCGAGGTCAGGGTGTCACTCTTGGTGCACTCGGACCGTTATCAGAGCATGTTACCGCCTGAAATTCCAAACCACAATGTTTTGGGTCTCAAGTCACAAATACAATGTAGCAAGGTGCATGCCTTGTAGGACGAGAATCCTAATTCGATTCCACAAGTTTTTACAGGTCAGTTTGGTCACCTGTGAGGCCCGAGTGTCAGTTTTAGGGAAATTGGACCATTATCGGGGCATTTTCCCCCCCTCTCAGCGTGAAAAAGACAAAACAGGGTCGTTCCAAAATTCAGGTAGCTAAAATGACATATTATTGCACAACATTCTAGAATAATGCCTAATTTGGTTTCATAAATTTCCACGAGTCAATCTGGTCAGTCGTGAGGTATCAGTTTTGATTTCAGTGTACTTGAACCGTTATTAGGTTATTTTGCCTCTTGTGACCTCAAAATTAGGTTGCTAAGTGTTTATGTGCCAGGTTTATGCGCACATCATTTCTAGAAGAAATTCTGTCACAAAAAAGTTTAAAAATAGTGAGAAGCCTTTTATGACGAACAAGAATCTAGTGGCTAAAAGTGGATGTGGCCTCAAACCCTGAATGTTTGTTTCAAACTGTGAGACCTCACTTGGTTTCATATGTGCCTACGAGTTAGTTCGGTCACTTGTAGGGGTTGATATTGATACACCTAGATGATTTTCAAGGCATATTTTTCCACATATGAAATCCCTAAATTAAAGTTCCTCCTTTTAAAATGACACTTTGCATAACAGTCTGCAAATGGGAGTCCTGATTTGGTTTTGACAACTCAGTTCAGGCCAATCGTGAGATGTCACGACCCGAAACCCATCCTATGCGAATCTCGTGTCGCGGGGCCGACCCGAAGGCCGTCCCTACTTTTTCTATTCCTGTATCATAGTACTAATATGCAATGTACTAAAAAGGTTAAACAATGAATAGCGGAAGTCTTTATCAATTATAGTAATTCAGCGGAAGTCTTTTAATAATTTAAACAGCGGAAGTCTATTAAATACATGACATAGTTCTACGTAAGACAAAATGAGAACTAAATGTAACCAGCACCCGGGGGTGGTGAATACATGGGAGAACTAACACAGACTGGTACAGTACTTCAAAATGTCCCCCTACGCTCTCAGACTCCTACTGGGGTCTCGTAGCGTCATCACTTGAAATAGGGGCGTAAGTGGGGTGGAATGAGCTACAAAGCTCAGTAAGTAAATGCAGATCTCCAACACTAGTATCGATGATCAATAAATCCATGAATAAGATTATGATAGCCAATCATAAGAATAAGATGCTGTGATAGCCAATGGAAACAATTGCCACGAGGGTCAATGGAAACAATTGCCACGAGGGCCAATGAACAGTAATCACAATACACAATTAGAAGTATTGGGTGTAATATCAATATCAAGAATTTCAATGATAATATAACAACAATGAAGTACTGCCACAATGAACCGATCACAATCAAATCAATAATACAAGTCCCTCGAGACTCGAAGAATCATAAGGGATGATGCCATTCAACAATCATAGTTCTATCAGTCATAAGAGATGCTGTTATTCTGTGTCAGGGTTCGGCAGACCCTCGATCTTTTGGGGCCCGGCATACCCCCCAGTGGATTCCAGTGAATTGCCATTTGTCCGTTCACGGACTTGACCCGTAGGTCCCAATCAATCAGATAGCATCAGATGGGTGTTGTAACTAAGCACAACTCCCGTGTTCATAAATATGTCACGATCATAAGTAATTCCATAGAATATAAAAATGGAATATCATTCAATCAATAAGGATACAACAGTAGGCCTTACAAGGCACAATGAAACATGATAACAATGATACATCAGTCAATCAAATGTCCACAAGATAGAAAACATCGAATTGTGGAACATAAGGATATCAATACATTCAAGAGTACGAGTTTGGTAGTAAAAGAATAAACTTGGCTTGTGGAAACACCACATGTAAGAGAGAGTGATCCACTTACCTCTAATGCAGTCCTGTATCAGGAAATCCGTGAGTTTGCCTTGCCTTTGGAATTCTCTATATATCAGTAAATCTGTCTTAGAATAAATGCTATTCAACAAATTTTATGCCTTGCTATCATAAGTATTTCTAATACTAATTTAGACCTTACCATTGAGTCCGGAATGCCGAAGAAAGTTGGTTTAGGCTTTCGCGGAATTCCATTTGGACTTTTGTACTAAAAAGGGCAAAATGGTCATTTTGCACTTTTAAGGTATTTTATCCTTCGGGGTTCCGTCTGGCAAAACAGACCCCACCATTGGACTCAGAATGTCTGAGATAATAAATTTTGACTATTCATTTGCATCGTTTGGATTTCGTTTGACCCATATTTGAAATAGGGGCATTTTTGTAAAAATTAATATTTTATTAATTTTCCTGTTTGGGCCATAGTGACATTTTCTAAAACATTTGGGGTCAGTTCACAATTTCTCAAAGTTGCGGTTTGAACCAGTTGGTTCACAACCAGAAACCCTAAACCGGCCTGACTCTCATTGAACCAAACGGTTCAGTTTAATTCAAAGAACCGGATTACAATATCCTAGTTCCTACCCTATCCATGGTTTGGATACGCCCAAACCCAAATTCCACATTTCCTATCCCTGTTACCAAACAACCCAATTTCATTTAAAATTAAATTGTAAAACGACATAGTATAGCTTGCCCCTTTATTTTCGGTTGGGTCCCGACCCGATCCGAACCCAAACCCGGTTCTGTTTTAACCCGAAATGCCCCCGACATTCCGGTCATCTTCCCCGACTGTTTTTCTGGCCATGGTCACCGGAACAGTAAACCCTAGTTAGAAATCTTCACTGTTTAACATTTATATTTGTTGCTTTTTTCAATCTTTTCATGCCAAATGAATCCCCCAGCCTTAAGATTTCATTTTGGTAGTTTTAAACCTAAAAAAACTATGGTTTCCATCACTGTTCTTTCCCAGTTTCCGGCGACTGGATTTCTCAAATTTTCATGCAGATTTCATGACTGTTTTAACCCCTATTTCTTCCTAAAGTTTTTCTGCACTTCTCACGATCACTCCTAAGTGGTTTAAGCAACGTTTTAATTATGAAATGCAAGAAATCCGAATTATTCCTCTAACCTGCAACTAGGGTTTTCTCCCTCAGTTTTTCATAGTTTTCTATGGTTTTTGTTACATTTAAAACCTCATGACATGTTCTTTAAGGCCCTAGGTTTAGATTTAAACGAATCATGCTATAGAAATTGAAACAGAAATGAAACCTCTTACCTAAATTTCTGGGTTTTTCTTGATTTGGTGAGCCCCTTCCCTTACGTTCCTCCTTCCGTTTTCACCCAGAGTTCTTTGAGTTCCCTCTTGATTTCTCCCCTTTGATTTCTTTTTCTGTAAGTAGGAGATCACGTGCATATATATATATATATATATATATATTTACATATATATATATATATATCATATCATGCCCATTCCTTCCTTCCTTCTTTTCCTCTCCTCCTCTCCTTTTCTGACCTGCTCCATACCTCTACTGATTTCCACCTTACCCCTCTCTATGCCTATTAGGTTAGGGTTGGTCAAGTTATTTTATTATATGTATATATATATATATATCTATATATATATATATAAATATGTATACTTACCTATATATCACTCACCTAACTCACACACACACGGCTGTCCTTGGCAGCCCACTTGCTTTCCCCTTTTCTTTTTGTTTTATTTTTATTTAATTTATGCATGTATGTGTACCTTTATATGTGTTATTATCTACACATATGTACACATGAGTATATACTATATTAGCTCCATACATGCATCTGATTTTATGTTTCCTTAATTCACAATTGCACATGTGCACTTTAATATTTATATGAATATTGCATGCATTTATGTATGCATGCATGCATAGGTTGCATGCGTACACGCGTTACGAGGCTAAGTTCTGGGTCACCTGTCTTGACCCAACATTGGTCATGTATTACAGGGTTCTCATTTTAGGGCGATGCAGTGCAATTGATATTTCATAAAATATAGAGTTCAATAGTTCTGAGTACAATTGATAAAGTGTTACCCGACCCGGTTACCTCGGTATACGTGCTAACCCGGGTCAGGGTATTACATGAGATGTGAGTATCTATTTAGATGCACTTGGACCATTACTGGGGAATTGTGCCACCCAAAATCGTGTCAGTTTTGAAACATTAGTTTATGACATGGTACATTGCTCCAAATGTTGCAATCCGAGAGTCCTGACATGGTTATGCAGGCTTATACATGCCTATTTGGTCACTTATGAGGCATGAATGATGGTTCCCCTACAACCATGCCATCGTAAGATCAACGTGACCCCCGAAATCCAAAAATCGAGTCATCTCAAAACTTAGGTATTTAAAAATGTAAAATTATGCACAAGTGGAAAAGTCAAGGAATTTAATTTTGGTTCCCTAAGTTTCTACAAGTCTATTCGGTCGCGTGCGAGGTCCAAGTGTCCGTTTCGGTGTCGTTGGGCCGTTACCCGAGCATTTTGCCCCCTGAAAATCCAAAGCTATGTCTTCTTAAGAGTCAAGTGTCCAGAATGATATGTTTTTGCACATGCTTATAAATCGAGAATCCAAATAAGGTTTCGTAAGTCCTCACAGGTCAATCTTGTCACATCCCTAACCCCACCTTACGCGGATCTCGAGGACGTGATACCAGTTAGCCGCATTGTCAATCTTTTCCACTGACAATGTGACTAACCAAAGGCAAACTTCTGAACTTATCGATGAATTGCATTCCAAATGTAGGGTCAGAGTAGCAGAATTTAAAACCTTTTTATCTCGAGAATGCAACTCATTTATAAATGCCACAGAGGTATGTAGTACAGAGCAATTCTAAAACCAAATAGCTAATAACTTTAACCACAGAGTACGTCTATAATTAGACATATAACACAGAGCACATCTAATATCTCTAGAGTACCATTACCATGAGTCATGTCTCAATATCTAGTGCATGTCAATCACATCAATCAAATCACGTCACTCACCTGAATAACCAGATTCAATCCACAAGAGTCCAAGTCTCCGCAATTAGTGCTAATCAAATCCTTGATTGGGATGTCAACCCATGTCATCCCATTATGCCTTCTAATCCACCAGAGATAAATCCTGAAAAATGTTAGGGATAATGGGGTGAGCTTAAATAAGCCCAGTGAGTAATAGAGGTTCCCCACTATGGGTTTCAAAACCAGTTTTTGCTCATAAAACACATGGATAGTTTAGTCACGTCAGAAATAACAAGTTTCATAAATCCACTTTAAATGTAGTTTAAGTAGAATAAAACAGAATTGACTACCAGTCATTTCAGAACCAAATAGAACAAATAGATCAGAACATCACAGATCATAACAGATCATAACTAAACATAACCGAACAAAACAGAACACAACACAACAAATCAGAACAGAACAGTAAACGATGCCAATATATCAATCAGAGAGATAGGGATATCATCAACAGAATGGAACATAACAGAATTGAGTATATCAATCAGAGACATAGGTATATCATCAACGGAACGGAACGGAAGATAATTGAGTATATCAATCAGAGACATAGGCATATCATCAACGGAACAGAACAGAACAGAGTTGAGCGGAACAGAATAGAACGAGATGCCAATTAGGCACATAATCATGAAATGGATGCTCAAATACAGCTGCCAGTAAAACAATGCAGCTCAAATGGATCAGATTAGAACAGAACGGATCAGACAGATCAAAACGGAGTAAAGCCAAAACAGAACCGATCAGAACAGAACTGAGTACCAATCAAACAACGGCATGTCATCAAATGTGCCTGAACCTTCCCCAACTGCCCACAAGCGGACCATTTGTGGGGCCTCTACCCTCTGGGGTCAGATCAAAGTGAAATAGAATAGAATTGAGCGGAACAGAAACAGAACAGAATGCCAATCATACAGAAGAGCTTCCCCAACTGCCCATAAGCGGACTACTCGTGGGGCCTCTACCCTCTAGGTACCGCTCTGGCCTACTTATGCCATATCGCTCAAAACTGAAGTGGGCCCAAGAGTAAGACACAACATAGCAAAACAGAATCGAAACAGACCATATAACAGAACAGAACAGACTCGAACAGAACAAAAGTGCATGACAGAACAAAATCATGTTATGTGCAATGCAGTACAAAGGGTATGCATTTAGACAATACGATTTATGAAACAGTACAATGTAAGAAGATACAGTATCTAAATAGTATAACTTATATACCAAGTCAGAAGTTCGAAGTTACTCACAAACTATTCGCTTATCTCCATTCACAGCAAATCTGATAATTTCCAGATACGTCGACACCTCTTTGCATATCCTGAATAATCATCATCAATCACAGACAAATCAGAATTTAACCATTCATGACTTATTCATCATCTTAGGCGTCATCGGATTACCTAAGATAGCCTAATAGCCTATTGCCCTTTCATTGGGTTTTGCCTGAGGCTATTTCATTCTTTAATTAGGCCTAGTAGTTATCAGGATTATAATCTAAGTCATTTAGACTTCAATCGTTACCTGTTAAGTACTTATTTAACCTTAGGGTCAAAATGGTAAATTTTACCATTCTTGTCCCGAACCCTGTTGTGGTCCTCAGAATAGTCCACATATCTTAAATATAAAGTTCTAAGTCTTTTGGACTCAAATCGTTACTAGTTAAGTACTTATTTAACCTTAGGGGCAAAATAATAATTTTACCATTCTTGTCTTGGACCCTATCGTGGTCCTCAGAATAGTCCACATATCTTAAGTATAAAGTTCTAAGTCTTTTGGACTCAAATCGTTATCATTTAAATACTTATTTAACTTTAGGGACAAAATAGTAATTTTACCATTCTTGTCCCGGACCCTGTCGTGGTCCTCAGAATAGTCCACATGTCTTAAATATAAAGTTCTAATTCTTTTGGACTTCCTTTGGTATCTATTTTTGGTCATTGGGACATATCGGTCATTTCTCATTTTATACGTTGACTGTTTTGGAGTCTTATTTAGCCCTTTGATTTTTCATAGTTATGCTTATGACAATTTATCAGATCAGATTGGCCTTTATTCGGCCTTTACTTTGCACTTGCCATGCTCAGGGGCATTTTGGTCATTTCACTTTTGTGAAATTCTGACCCTGATTATTCATTTAATCATGTGTACAGTTTCATGAGTATCTGGGCTTCTATCGGTATCAATTTCGTCCCATTTGGACTTCGTATAGCATTAGGGGCATTATGGTACTTTCACACTTTCATGCGTCACGCTTTTCGATACTTCGTTTGCTAGTACGGACTCCACCGTTGAGACTAGAGTGCCCAACACAATTACAATGGACTATTTTTATTTTTAATTAACTTTGGGTATCATCAGGGCCAGTACAGTCATTTATCATATGCGTGTCTTTATTTTTTGGCACTTAATTTCTCAAATCGGATTCCACCATTGAGTCCGGAATGCCCGAAATAGTAAAAATACACTATTTATTTATTTAATTCGGGCTTCGTTTGACTCATTTAGTGTCCAATTACCCTATTAATAAAATAAGAAAATAAATGTTTTTTTTTTTTCAGGGGCTTATTTGAATTTATCTTTTAAAATCTGGGTCAGAACATAATTATATAGAACAGTTGGGGTCACAATGCAATTTAGAAAAATTCTGGTTTTTATTTATTTTAATTAAAGCTTGAACTAGTGGGTTTAATGACTTAAACCCTAGAGCGGACCAGAACCCTCATGAACCAGCTGGTTCAATTAGGCCAGAGAATCGGAATACAATAACCTTGTTGTCTCCTTTATCCATGTTTAGGTTATCCTCAAAGCGAATTCCAATTTAATTCTAATTTCCTTATTCCTGTAACCAAACAGGGCCAAAGTGTTTTTAAATTTTAATTCAAAACGACGTCAATGTAGTAACCCTATTTATATTCGGTCGGGTCCCGACCCGACCCGACCCAGTCCAAATCCGACCCGTGTCCAGTACTATTCATCATCTTCCTTATGATGATGAACAATAACCCTAAAACCGAAAATTTTCCCATTCAATTTCGTGAACTTTTAGGTCATTTTACTCTCTGCTCTTGACTCTAATGTGTTTCTAGGACATCACTATAGGATTTGGCATTCGTTTTAGAGGTTGAATCAAACTCTAGGAGCCATGGTGAGTTTGTTTGGCCTAGACTTGCAACTAGGTCGCAGACACCCATTTCTTCACCAAATCTTGTGGGATTTAGTTCGATGTGATCTTCGGTCCAGTGGCTTCAAAGCCATATTCCCAGAATCAGATATGAGGCTCAATCTCAAGGAATCTGTTTCTCAAACCGCGACTGTAAATGGGACTTTCTTTCCTATCTCTTACCTGTTTGAAATGATTCCAACGAATTTGGAATCCTTAAGGGATTTTGTTTCAGTCATAAATGAAACAGTGGAGTTTTGCTTCAGTCGACTCAGACCCAACTCTAAGGTGGTCATCCATGGAGGTTAGGTGTACGGTCCACTAATTTGAGTCATTTAGGGTCCAAATTTTTCCCTATTTCTTACCCTCAGCATTTCAGTTACATGCATGCAATTAATAGGGCTCAAAAGACTGAAACAGTAAGCAAAACTAAAAGGAAAATTCTGAGTTTTTGGTACTTATACCTTGGTCGACCACTACTCCTTCATGGCTCACAATTGAGCTTCTAGATCTTGTCCACCTTGTAAGTAGGGTTTAGTCATTCCTTTTGCTTCTTGTACTCTTTTAAGAAGACTCCCACACATGTATGCACACACATAATTTCCCTAGGTTCCTCTCTCTAGATTTCTCTATATATGTACACAAAACACACACATACTATTCTGATTTCACACACACCCATATGCAGAACACATACATATATGTATATATTAACTCATATATATATATATATATAATTATTTCTCTTTTTCTTTTCTTCTTGCATGAAAAGGGATTGGTGGAGGTGGTGGTCCAATGAGGGGTTGCCACCTCATTTTGATATTCAGAATTCTGCATTTTGTGATATATATATATATATATAAATATAAATATATATGTAAACATATTTTATATTTTTTGTTGGCTGCATGAAATCTTATTGGCTCATTTGGGAGGTGGGAGAGACAATTTCGTAAACTTATATACATATAAGTTGCATTTTTAGGCACAAAGTATTGGTAGCCCATTTGGTAAATTTTTTGGGTGTCATAAGTTTCCCTCACTTGTTCAAGGGTTCAAATCCCCTTGGCCTCACTTTTGGGCCATTTTTCACCCATTTGGGCTTATGCCTTGTTTGGCTAGCGCAAAATTCTGTTTTAGCTATTTCCTCCTGAATTTCTTTTCTATTGCTCTTTTTACGAAGCAATTTCTTCTAGTCATTTCCTATTTAGGTTATCTTCAATGTCCAAGGCCTAGTGTCGATTATTACTTCTTTGTGATTTCCGTAGTTAGCTAATTCAAATTCTTGTAGTGTTAAAATGACATCATTTCACCTAATTAATTGATAATTAGGTTCGGGTATTACACCTTCCTCTTTGATGTGTTTAATTATTTTGTTGGTCTATCATGACCGCCGAGAGATTCCCGATTAACTTCCTTGATTATTCTTTATGTCGTTTCAAATTAATAATTAGCAAACTAATTATTAATTAATCAAGGTCGGGGTGTTACAAATCTCCTCACCTGTGAGGTGAAAGGGTCGATTTCGGTGCACTTGGACCATTTTCGAAGCTTTCCGTCCATCAAAACCCTAAAAATAGGTCTCTTTGAAACTCGCGTGTCTAAAATGAAGCATTCATTCTCGTGTTTGCAAATGTAGAATCCTAATTTAGCTCTGAGAATTTCCACTTATCTCTTTTGGTCATTTTGCGAGGTCAGAGTGTCGCTTTCGGTGCATTCGGACATGTTACCCCTCGAAATTACAAAATCGTGACATTTTGGGACTCAAGTGCCTGATAAGATACAGCGAGGCGCATGCTTTTAAGATGAGAATCTTAATTTTGTTTCACAAGTTTTTACAAGTCAATTTGTTCATTGGTGAGGCCCGAGTGTTGGTTTCAATGTAATTTGACTATTAACAGGGCAGTTTGCCCCCTGAAAATGAAAAAAATAGGGCTGTTCCGAAATGCAAGTGCCTGAAAAGACACATTATTGCACATGATTCTAGGACGAGGCCAAATTTGTTTCTGTTAGTTTATATGAGTCAATTTTGTCAGTTGTGAGGTTCGAGTTTCGATTTCCGTGCATTTGAACCGTTATTAGGTCATTTTGCCTCCTATGACCCCAAAATTAGGTCGCTAATTTTTCACATGTCGGTTTATATGGATGCCATTTCTAAAAGAAAATTTTTTGCAAAAAAAATTAAAAATCGTGGGAAGCCTTTTGCGACGAACAGGAATCCATCACTAAAGGTGGATATGGCCTTGCAAAAACAATTGCATTATTTTTCAAGGATTATAGGAGTCACTAAAATTTTTATCTTCGAAGATGAAACAAAGAGTCACTAAAAGGTATATCTTTGGCAACGAAGTGGCCATCCATCGCTAAAAGCCTGAACACTTTGAACCGTGAGACCTCATCTGGTACTGTATATGCCTACAAATTTGATTGGTCACTTTTGGGGGTCGATGTCGATGCACCTAGACAATTTTTGGGGCATTTTGTGGCCCACGAAATCTCCAAATTGAAGCTCTACTTTTTTTAAAATGACACTTTCTAGTACATGCTACTAACCGAGAGTCCTAATTTGGTTTACCCAAGTTTCAGCAACTTAGTTCGGCCAATCATAAGATGTGAGCTTCTGTTTAGGTGCACTTGGACCATTACTAGGGCATTATACCACACGAAATCGGGTTATTTCAAAACTTTCGTTTCTAAAACAATACAATCTTACAAATGTTATGAACTGAGAGTTCCGATATGGTCACACAGGCTTATAGACACCTATTTTGTGATATCCTGACCCGGGATATGACACGTTTACCGAGGTCAATCGACTGAATAGTGTAATGTGAACTGTGTGAGCTCTATATCATAGTATTGCATGGAACCGAGCGATTGAGGGATGTGAATAAATTGTTTAGAATAGCCAGTGTTGGGCAATACCCGAGCACCTCAAGTCCAGCATTATGATGCGTGCACGCACGCATCTCCATGCACGACCATATTTCACATACACGTAGTACGTCAAAAATCAGTGTATGCATGCACTGTCATAAATGGATATATATGCACGTATATGGATATACTCTCACGTATAAGATATGTAGTTTATATGTGTATAAATAAATACATATAGTATAATGTATATTATGTATATATATGTATATGTATACATAATACATGTAGAAATATCAAAGAAAAGACAAAGGAAAAGGAGGGGGGGCTGCACATGCATAGGGACCTATGCATACATCACTCTGTGTGTGTGTATGTGTGCTTGTGTGTGTTGGGAAAACACACCAACCGACCTTGTGAAGGTGGTGTGTGTATATATGTAAGTATATATATATATATAAGTGAGGGCACGTGGATGGCTAGGGTTGAAGGGGCGGTTCTCTACAGTCAAGACTGACTGCAAGAGAGAGAGAGAGAGAGAGAGAGAGAGAGAGAGAAGAGAGGCAGTGGACTGTTGCTTTATATATATGTATACGGGTTATAAGATGAGAGGAAATTGGAAACAACAGAAGGGAACTAAGAGGCTGAGAGTAAGAGGAGTACTATCAGGGATTCAAAAACAGAACCAAAAGAGGTCCAAGGGCGTAACAACCGAAACAGAAACAGAAATACAAGTGAGTGGTGTAAATTCTGTTTTTATAAATTCAGAGCATGAAACCTTGGTTTAATACTAGGGTCTTGTAGAGTATGAAATTAGAAAGTTAATGCAAAAGGAATCACTTCAAATGGTTGAGAAACCAAGTAGGAAAACGGAGTTGCAGGTCTTATGATAATTTCGATTTTTATGAAAATCATACATGAAACCTTGTTATTATGATGAGGAATTAATCCTCATAAGTGCAGAAAGAAAATGGAATGAAATTTGAGTTAAAATGATAAAGAAACCATAGGGAAAATCGAGAAGTTCAGTCACTGGAATTTCGGGCTCACCGGAAAACCGCGACTGTATTAGTCTGTTCCAACGACCAAAAGAGACCCAAATTTAATTTAAAGGTTAGAAATATAACCCTTATGTCTAATGGATTCGAATCACATTGAAAAAGGTAGGAAAACAGTCGTCGGCAGGACACCGGAGCCGGAAGGGATGACCGGCTTACAATCGGAGAAGACGACCGAGAAGTCGTGAGGCTATCGGGTTCAAATTAATAGGATCCGGGTTCAGGTCGGGTCGGGACCCGACCGGAAACAAATGGGGCAGTGAAATTGTGTCGTTTGTATTTGGTTTTAAAAAGGAATTCAGGTTGTTTGGTTGCAGGTATAGAAAATGTGGAATTGGGTTTGGGGTTATCCAAACCATGGATAGGGTAGGAACGTGGATATTTTAATCCTGTTCTTGAATTAAACTGAACTGTTTGGTTCAGTGGAGAACCAGACCGGTTAGGGTTTCTAAGCAGTGAACCCACTGGTTCAGACCGCAACTCTGGGTATTTACACTTTGACCCCAGACAGTTTAAGAAATGTCACTGTGGCCCAAACAGAAAATTAATAAAATATTAATGTTTACAAAAATACCCCTATTTCAAATATGGGTCAAACGAAGTCCAAACGATGCAAATGAAGAGTCAAAATTTATTATCTCAGATGTTCTGAGTCCAATGGTGAGGTCCGTTTCATGAGACGGGGTCCCAAAAATAGAAATAACCGTAAAAGTGCAAAATGACCATTTTGCCCTTTTAAGTACAAATGTCCAAATGAAATTCTGTGAAAGTCTAAACTGACTTTCTTCGGCATTCTGGACTCAATGGTAAGGTATAAATTAGTGATAGAGATGCCTAAGATAACAAGGCATAAAATTTGTTGAATAGCATTAATTCTGAGACGTATTTACTGATATATAGGTGACTTGACAGGGAAAGGCAAACTCACAGAATACTGAAAAAGAAAGCACATCTAGAGGTAAGTAAATTCACCTTCTCTTCCATATGGTGTTTCCAAGCTAAGTTTATTCTCTTTACTGCCAAGCTTGTACTCTTGAAAGTACCTCACGTTATTGCTATCCACAATGCGATATTGTTCTATCTTGTGGACATTAATTGACTGTTATGTCATTGTTATCATGTTGAACCATGCCTTGAAAGGCCTACTGCTATGTCTTTATTGAATATATGATATTCCATTTTATAGTTCTATGGAATTATGAATAATCATGATATGTTATGAATATGGGATATGTGCTCAGTCAGAACATCCATCTGATGCTTTCTGATTGACTGGAGACCTAAGGGTCAAGTACATGAATGGACAGGTGGCAGGAATGAATTCCTCGAAGGGTTTCCACTGGCAATTGACTGGCATTTTCATTGCATTTCCATTGGCATTTCATTTACATTTGCATTGGCATTTTACCTGAGAACAGAGTAAATGCATCTCTTAAGGATTGATATGATTACGTTATTGAATGACACTATTCCTTATGACTTATCTTAAACTGAGAGGACACTCTTCATTGAATTGATTATGATCGGTTTATTGTGACAGTACTTTCTTGTTGTATTATATTGTCATTGAGAGATTCAAGTTGATGTTATTTCCATTACTCCTAATTGAACATTGTGACTTATTATTCATTGGCCTTCATGACAACTATTCTCATTGGCTATTACAGCATCTCTTTTCTTATGATTGGTTATCATAATCTTATTCATGGATTCATATTTCACTGATACCAATGTCGGAGATCTGTTTTTACTTGTTGAGCTCTCGTAGCTCATTCCACCCTATTTACCCCCATTTCAGGTGATGACGCTGCAAGACCCCAGTAGGAGTCTACGAGCGTAGGAGGACATTTTGAGGAACTGTACCAGTCTATATTTTAGTTCTCCCATGTATTCACCACCCACGGGTGCTGGTTACGTTTGGTTCTTATTTTGTTACTATAGAACCATATTATGTACTATAAAGACTTCCGCTGACATTGTGTACTGTAAAGACTTCCGCTGAATTACTGTTATTGAAAAGACTTTCGCTGATCACTGTCATTACTAAGACTTCTGCTGTTATTGTTTTAAGTTTTTAGTACTTTGCATATTAGTACTATGACACAGAAATGGAAAAAGTAGGGACGGCCTTAGGGTCGGCCTCGCGACACGAGATCCGTATAGAGTGGGTTTCGGGTCGTGACATATTTGGTCACTTGTGAGGTGTGAATGACGGTTCCCCTACAGCCATGCCATCGTCGGAGCATTATGTCCCCCGAAATCCCAAAACTGAGTCATCTCAAAATGTAACATTCTGCACAAGTTAAAAGATGAAGGATCTTTATTTTAGTTCCCTGAGTTTTGACAAGTGTATCTGGTTAGGTGCGAGCTCCGAGTGTCCATTTTGGTGCAATTGGGCCGTTAGAGCATTTTGCCCTCCGAAAATCCAAATCTAAGTCGTCTTGAGACTCGAGTGTCCAAAATGATACGTTGTTGCACGTGCTTACTAACCGAGAATCCTAATCTGGTTTCTTAAGTTCTCACAGGTCAATGTCCTCACTAGTGAGGTTAGAGGGTCTGTTTCAGTGCACTTGGACCATTATCGGAGCTCTCCACCCACCGAAACCTCAAAAATGGGTCTTTTTAAAACTCAATTGTCAAATATAATGCGTTCTTCTACATGTTTATATATGGCAAACTTGGCTTTGAAAATTTTCACCTCTCTCTTTTGGTCACTTTGCGAGGTTAGAGTGTCGCTCTTAGTGCACTAAGACCATTGTTGGAGCATGTTACCACCCCAAAATGCCAAAATCGTGACGTTTGGGACTCAAGTGCCAAATGTTATGCAGTGAGGTGCATGCTTGTAAGACGGGAATCCTAATTCTGTTCCACGTGTTTTTAGAGGTCAATTTGGTCACCTGTGAGGCCCGAGTGTCAGTCTCAAGGTAATCGGATAGTTATTGGGGCATTTTGCCCCCCTTCTACGGTAAAGACAAAATAAGGCCATTCTGAAACTCAAATGCCTGAAATGACATATTACTGCACAACATTCTGAAACAAGGCCAAATTTAGTTCTGTAAATTTCTACTAGTCAATCTGGTCAATAGCTAGATTCGAGCTTCGATTTCGATGCACTTGAACCGTTATTAGGTTATTTTGCCTCTCGTGCCTCAAAATTTATGCGTCGATTTATGTGCACACCATTTCTAAAAGAAATTCATCGTAAAAAAGTTTGAAAATTGTGAGAACCCTTTTGCGATGAATAGGAATCCGTTAGTAAAAGTGATCTGGCCTTTAGAGATGAATCCAAGACTATCGCCAAAGGTCGGTTCGATCCTTTTGAGTGCTTTTAGCAACGGGCTAAGTAGCATCGTAAAAATAGCTGCTTGATTTAGCGACGAACGTAGGTTACTTCTTTGGCAATAAACTTAGGCGTTGCTAAAAGTTATATATGTTTGGCGATGAAGCGGGCGTATGTCGCTACAAGCCTTAACACTTGTTTCGAACGTGAGACCTCACATGGTTCTGTATGTGCCTACGAGTAAGTTCAGTCACTTATGGGGTTTGATGTCAATGCACCTGGATGCTTTTCAAGGCATTTCGCCATCCACGAAATCCCCAAACTGAAGCTCCTCTTTCTTTTAAAATGACACTTTGTAGAACACTCTGCAAATAGAGAGTCCTAATTTGGTTTTGATAACTCAGTTTAGCCAATCATGAGATATGAACATCTATTTAGGTGCACTTGGACCACTACCGGGGCATTGTGCCACCCAAAATTGTGTTGTTTCGAAACATTAGTTTTTGAAATGGTTCATTCTTCCCAATGTTACAATTGAGAGTCCTAACATGGTTACGCAGGCTTATACACACCTATTTGGTCACTTGTGAGGCATGAATGATGGTTCCCCTATAGTTATGTCGTCGTAGGAGCATCGTAAACCTCGAAATCCCAAAATCGAGTCATCTCGAAACATAAGTATTTCAAAACATAGCATTTTGCACAAGTAAAAATAGTCAAGGATCTTAATTTTGGTTCCTTGAGTTTCTACAAGTCTATTCAGTCTGGTGCGAGGTCCGAGTGTCTGTTTCGATGCTATTGGGCCGTTATTTGAGTATTTTGGCCCCAAAAATCCTAAGCTATGTCGTCTTAAGACTCAAATGTCTAGAATGATACGTTGTTGGTCATGATTACAAACCGAGAATCCTAATCAGGTTTTGTAAGTTCTCACGGGTCAATGTTCTGCTCCCAGTCTCTCTTTTGGTCACTTTATGAGGTCAGGGTGTCACTCTCAGTGCACTCGGACAGTTGTCAGAGCATGTTACCACCCGAAATGCCAAAACCACGATGTTTTGGGACTCAAGTGCCAAAAATGATGCAGCGAGGCACATGCTTGTAGGACAAGAATCCTAATTCAGTTCAACAAGTTTTTAGAGGTCAATTTGGTCACCAGTGAGGCCCGAGTGTCAGTTTCGGGGCAATTGGACCATTATCAGGGCATTTTTCCCACCCTCCTCCCTTGCGAAAAAGAAAAAACAAGGTCGTTCTGAAACTGAATTACCTGAAATGACATATTTACTACACAACATTCTAGAACGAGGCCTAATTTGGTTTTATAAATATCTACGAGTCAATTGGTTTAGTAATGAGGTCCGAGTTTTGATTTTGGTGCATATGAACTGTTATTGGGTCATTTTACCTCTGGTGACCTCAAAATTAGGTCGCTAAGTTTTCACGTATCGATTTATGTGCACGTCATTTCGAAAAGAAATTTTATTGCAAAAAATTTTGAAAATCGTGAGAAGCCTTTTGCAACAAACAGGAATCCACCGCTAAACATGGATGTGGCCTTTACCGACAAATCCAAGGTCATCACCAAAAGTCGGGTTCGATTCTACTAAGGCGAGTGCTTTTAGCGACGGACTAAGTGATGTTGAAAAAACAGCTGTGTGATTTGGCAACGAACTCTGGTGTCGCTAAAAGTTATATCTTTGGTGATGAAGCGGGCGTCTGTTGCTAAAATCCTAAACACTTGTTTTGTACCGTGAAACCTCACTTGGCTCTGTATGTGCCTACGAGTCAGTTCGATCACTTGTAATGGTCGATCTCGATGCACCAGGACGATTTTTAGGGCATTTCACCACCCACAAAATCCCCAAATTGAAGCACCTCCATCTTTTAAAATGACCCTTTGCAGAACACGCTGCAAAATGGGAGTCCTGATTTGATTTTGACAACACAGTTCGACCAATCATGAGATGTGAGCATCTATTTAGGTGTACTTGGACCATTACCAGGGCATTGTGCCACCCGAAATCGTGTTGTTTTGAAACATTAGTTTCTGAAATGGTACGTTCTTCCAAATGTTGCAAACCGAGAGTCTTGACATGGTTACTTAGGCTTATACACGCCTATTTGGTCACTTGTGTGGCATGAATGGCAGTTCGCCAGTAGCTGTGCCACTGTAAGAGCATCGTGAACCCCGAAATCCCAAAATCGAATCATCTCAAAACATAGGTATTTCAAAACGCAACATTCTACACAAGTTAAAAAAGTCGAGGATCTTAATTTTGGTTCCTTTAGTTTCAATGAGTCTATTCGGTCTGGTGTGTAATACCCTGACCCAGTTGTAACCGAACAAGCCATGTAAACCCGAGCCGTTAAGGCTTTCTATTTTAGTGTTGAATAAAATGGACTGTTTGGGAGCTCAATGGTTTCAAAGTGCGGATAATGCCCGGGCGATGCCTGAGCAAGCCATGAACGACTGCCAGAAAAAAAAAATAATATAACAATAATAATAAATAAAAATTTAAATAAATAAAAGAAAATTATTTATTTATATAGGTATATATATAGAGCCACATTTATGCATGTGTAATATATATGTAAATGTGTATAAAGTGGGCCGTATATATATATATACATATATATATATAGCAGGCTGTATCTGTATGTATATAAATATGGATTTAGTTATATATAGGCTCAGCATGAGATAAGGGAAGAGTTTTAATTCAAAAACAAAAGTGATAACGGATAGGCGTGTAGAACAGAAGGGGTTAAGAGAGAGAGAGAGAGAGAGAGAGAGAGAGAGAGAGAGAGAGAGAGGGAAGTGAGGCGCTGAAGTGGGGGGTGGCACAAACTGATATGTGTATATCTATATGGGTTGATCGGATGTGAGGAAAGGAGGAGTAAAACAGAGCAAAGGAGATTGAGATTGAGGTTGGAGGATTCAGAAGAGCGAACTAGGGGAAAAGAACGGGAAAAGGAGGGGGGATACGCGGCTAGGAAAAAAAAACCCAAGAAAGGTATGGATCTGATTTTCTGTCTTTTTAAATTTCAAACATGAAATATAGATTTGAACATAAGTTCTTTATGAGCATGGAATGAGGATCATTTTACAAAAAAATAAAGGAAAAAAAGCTAGAAATGAAGGGGAAATATGCATTTACAGGTTTTTGGTGTTTGAATTGGTTTGGGTGAGTTTGTGCATCAAACTTTGATTTAATCATGAGAAACTATTCTTATGAAGTGCAAAAATTGAATAGGGAGTAAAATGGGTCAGAACCGTGGAGACAATGGTGGAAAATGAGGAAGAAACAAGCTGGCTGGAAAACCACACAACTCCACCGGAGCTGCGGTTTCTTCCTGTTTTGGGGAGATTTGACGCTCCAATCCTGGAACCGAGAGTAGATTTGAGTTGCCCATGACCTATAGGTTCGAACCCAGGTGTAAACTGCGAGAAAATCCATCGCCGACGAGTCACCATTGATGAAAAAGACTACTAGACTTCGCTAGGAGAAAGACGTTATTGTTGCTTTTGGTTTGGGCCAAATCGGGTCGGGTCAGACCCGACCCACCTGCTCAAGGGGCTGCCCAGTACTGTGACATGTAATATTGTGTTTAAGTGGAATATGGGGTGTTTAGTTAGTGGGTTTACAAATTGAATTAATGTGCTGTTTGAGGATAAGGATATCGCACCCCTGTTCCAAGATTAATCCACTGTTTGGGTTGCATTTGCAAAGAAAAAAAAATGGTGCCCCTACGACTTGAACCCACAACTTAGGGGAAGAGTCTTAAGGAATGGACCACTGTGCCACTAAGGCACATGTGATCTAGTTGGGCTCAAATAATATATGTATTAATTACATTTAATTAACTTAATAAATTAGTTTAAATTAATTAATTTCAAATTAAATTCTGACGCACAAATTAGTGAAATAAATAGTATAAACTTACAATTTTGGACCTTCTGGATCTAATGAATAGTCAAATAAATACTCGTAGAAATGCCAAAAATGACCAAAATACTCCTAAGTTGAAGGTGAGTCAAACTCACTCCGATTTAATTAAATAAATAGTGGAATTCTATTATGTCGAGCATTTTGGACTCAATGGTGAAGTTCGATTTGGGAAAACAGAACCCAAAAAATAGAGACACGTAAAATGACCATTTTGCCCTTATGGGTATAAAAGTCCGAATGGAAAATCGTGAAAGGCCTAAATTAGTAAAAGAGATACTTAGAGTAGCGAGATGTAAAAATTGATAAATGACATTAAAACTGAGACATGTTTATTGATGTATAGGCCAGGCAAGGGGAAAAGAGAAAGATATGGAATACTAAAGTAGAACGCATGGAATTAAGGTAAGTGAATTTCTATCTCTTATATGTGGTTTTCCAAGGCACGTCATTTCCATTACTGCCAAAACTTGTACTTATGTATGTATCTGCTATTGTGATCCCACCATTGATATTGTTCTGTCTGGTGGATACCTATTGACTGATGTCTCATGACTTGATTCATTGTATTGATGCCTATTATTGTATGCTTATTTTATGTTGTTCCACACATTGTACACTTCATATGGAATTACAATTAGAATCCTGATTTATGTTAAATTCTGGGTCTTATGCTCAGGCACATTACCCATCTGATGTTATCTGATTGACTGGGACCTATGGGTCAAACAGACACATGGCAAAGATAAAATTTTTATGCAGTGAATTTAATGGGAATTTTATACACATTCATGAAAATGGGGTATGTTGGGCCCCAAAAGACTGAAGGTTTGCCAAACCCTGAATAGAGTAAATGCATTATTTATGTTTGATTGTTAGATTGACATTCATTGGATTCATAGGATATTTTCATTTCCCTATGAATAGTTCTGTATTGATGGTTCCTATTTATTAGACTTGATTGTGACCATTTTATTGTGGCAGTATTCATGTTGATTAGGATTATTGAGCTTTATCCATATTCATGTTACACTATCACTCACACTGGTTATTGGGCTTTATTATTTATTGGCCATTGTGGTATCTTACTGTTAACTGCAATCGTTGTCATGACTAGCTATCATGTTACCTTGAATTATATTCTTCTATGTCATCCCTAACCCGTATTAGAGATAGGCTTTTACTTACTGAGCTTTGTTAGCTCACCCCATTCATTATATTTTTCAAGTGAGAATGCTACAGAACCACAGTAGGAGGTCATGAGCGTAGGGAGATAGTTGAGGAGCACAATAGAATGATATAGTCTCTCCCATGTACTCAGCCCCTAAAAATGGTTTATGTTTAGTTTATTGTCAGTTTTATTTTCAGTCTTTGAACAATATTTGTAATAAGGCTTTCGCACTTTAATGATTATGTTACATTATTTATTGTTATCATTGATGCTAAGAATAAAAAAAAGTAGGGACGGCCATTGGGCCGACCCCGCGACATGAGATCCGCATAGGGTGGGTTTCGGGTCATGACATGGTGCGAGGTCCAAGTGTCCGTTTCGGTGCTGTTGGGCTGTTATCTGAGCATTTTGCCCGCCAAAAATCCTTAGTTATGTTGTTTTGATACTCAAGTGCCTAGAATGATACGTTGTTTCATATGCATACAAATTGAGAATCCTAAACAGGTTTTGTAAGTTCTCAAAGGTCAATCTCCTGACTTGTGAGGTCAGAAGGTTAGTTTCGGTGCACTTGGACCATTATCAGAACTCTCTACCCACGAAAACCTCAATAGTGGGTATCTTCGAAACTCGGGTGTCAAAAATGAGTCAGGTTGGTCACTTGTAATGGTCGATGTCGATGTACTAGGACGATTTTTGGGGCATTTCACCACCCACGAAATCCCTAAATTGAAGCACCTCCTTCTTTTAAAATGACCTTTTGTAGAACACGCTGCAAACTGGGAGTCCTGATTTGATTTTGACAACTTAGTTTGACCAATCATGAGATGTGAGCATCTGTTTAGGTGCACTTGGGCCATTACCGAGGCATTTTGCCCCCTGAAATTATATCATTTCGAAACATTAGTTTTTGAGACGGTACATTCTTTCAAATGTTATAAACCGAGAGTCCTAATATGGTTACCCAGGATTATACACTCCTATTTGGTCACTTGGGAGGTGTGAATGATAGTTCCCCAGTAGCCGAGCCATCTTCGGAGCATCATGACCCAAAAATCCCAAAATAGAGGCATCTCAAAACATAGGTATTTCAAAATGCAACATTCCGCACAAGTTGAAAAATTCGAGGATCTTAATTTTGGTTCCCTGTGTTTCTATAAGACTATTCAGTCAGGTGCGAGGTCCAAGTGTTCGTTTCGGTGTTGTTGGGTCGTTATATGAGCATTTTGCCCCTCGAAAATCCTAAGTTATGTCATCTTGAGACTCAGCTATCTAGAATGATATGTTGTTGCACAAGCATACAAATCGAGAATCCTAATTGAGTTTCGTAAGTTCTCACGGGTCAATCTCCTTACCTGTGAGGTTAGAGGGTTAGTTTCAGTGCGTTTGGACCGTTATCAAAGCTCTCTGCCCACCGAAACCTAAAAACGGGTCTCTTTGAGACTCAAGTGTCAATAATGATGCATGCTTTCGTATATTTAAAAAGGAAGAATCCTAATTTGGCTCTGAGTTTCAATTTTGGTGCACTTGAATTGTTATCGAGTCATTTTGCCTTTTGTGACCTCAAAATTAGGTCATTAAATTTTCACACATAAGTTTACATGCATCCTATTTCTAGAAGAAATTTCGGTGCAAAAAAGTTAAAAATCGTGAGAATCCTTTTGCGACTAACAAACTTTGACATCGTAAGGACATGATTTCCCTTTTTTTAACTTTTCATGCATTGCCTTCATTTTGACACTGCGCTGATTTTGACTTGAAACTTATGATCTTTCAGGCCGCTAGAGTCTCTCACGTTGAGAACATAATCAAGAATAGAATCATCCCGGATAAGGGATTCCTAGCAGGAGGCAAGGAGGAGAGCCAAAGAAGAAATACGAGAGTCAACCGAGTAGCTCCCATACTCAGCCAGTTAGGCACAACAAGACGTTGAGACAAGTGGTGGAGAGCGAGAGTGAGGATATTGAGGAAGATGAGGCTCTTCCCCGTCAGTCTCAACGATAAGAGGGAGGACGGCGAGCCCGCCGTTAGATGACACTTCTCTTTTTTGATGAACACTTCGTTTAATGAACAATTTTTAACCACATCCACTTTTCGCAATAGATTTTTGTTAGTCGCAAAAGGATTCTTGCGAATTTTTAACCTTTTTTGCACCAAAAGTTCTTCCAGAACTAGGGTGCATGTAAACTTATGTGTGAAAATTTAATGACCTAATTTTGAGGTCACAGAAGGCAAAATGACTTGGGCAACCTTATGCTTCAAGGTTGTAATGTATACACATGCCTCTTTGTAAATGGTCCGGGCCACCTGAATTTCCAACAAAATATTGTTTCAATTTAAAAAGAAAAAGACCATGAAACATTTTAGGTAAAAAGGAAAACTCTTACCCCTCAAATGGTTGGGAGCCGACAATCCTTCAATAGCGCCGGCTGGCTGGGATAACTCTTCCAGCCAGATATTCCCATCATCGATCATCACCGATACATTGAAAGTTGGGAAAGCTATTGGTAGCCCTATGTCAAGCGCTATGGTGGCAGCCTTCTGAGATGACCTATCACTCATGTTTGGCCTTTCAACCCTAGGTAGGGGAAGCAGACCCCCAGTCAAGGGAGGTATCATCTCCTCCAAGTAGCTCATCATATGGCCAAACTAGTTAAAAAATTGTTGCATGGTCATCCCCTTATAAAGCTCTAAGAAGTCAGGGTCAAAGTTAAACGAGTCTAAGTCTCTCATGTTGGCCGGTGGCGATATAGGCAAAAAATGTTGTACAGCCGTATCTACTTGACGGATCACTCTCTTGCCCAAGTAATATAACCTTTTAAAAGGGCCTTCTAAAATCAAGTGTTGACAAGCTATGCCAATACTTTACTTCATTGAGGTTGAGACCACTCTCCAAGGATTCTATCGAATCTGTTATAAATGAAAAGCAAGATTTTCTCACAACACATATCAATAAAAGGAAATTCCAAATAGAATATTTAACGGTGTTCGTTTGGAGCATGTCCAAGTCTTCTTGAAATTTTTGCACCACATTCACCCGCCGACGAGTTCGTCTGTTCGCCTTCTGCCATCGCCACATATGGGGAAACATGTTCCCTTCTACCTCTACCAATGGGTACGACAACAATTGAAGGACCTCTTATAAGAATGCAAAATGTCATATTTTTCTCCCTTAATGTTTAGTCTTTTATGCTTATTTGGTGCCTAAATGAACTCATTATTTTTATATTTTAATTTAGGATGCAAATGGAGGCGCAAAGTGCAAAACGAAGCTAATTGGGCGATTCTGGACAGTTTCGACATCACTTCATAATCTGGGCATAACTCTCTTCTGAGCTTCAATGGAGATGATTCAAAATGCTATGGAAAACCAAGAAATATCTATACAACTTTCATGTTTTGTGTTATGAGAGATTCGAGCTGAATCAAGGTCGAAAGTGGGCTTGAAATTGCTGCACCTGCACTGCGAACGTTCCTTAGCTGCGGGAAATTCTAATGCACGGGTCCACGCGATTTATTTTTGGAAATTCCAGATCTGGTGTCGAAAATTCTAGTTGCAAACACCATTTTCCTAATTATATTAGGACTTTATTTTATTTTTAATATTTTCCTTAATTAGTTAGATTTGGGTATTTTATTTTAAGATAATATTTAGAATATCTTTAAGAGTTCTAGTAGGCTTCAAAGACTAGAATTAATGTGTAAAAGGAGGAAGAGATCAGATTTGACGGCTCTCTCTCTCTCTCCCCCTCTTCTCTAATTTCTCTTTCGAGTTTTCGTGGCCCTGCATGGCTAAACTTTTATAATTGGTCAAAGGAAACAGAAGCCTCGGAATTAATAAAACTGTGAGATCTAATTTGTTTTTATTGTTTAATTTATGCTTTGAGTATCGAATGTTCTTCTGTGCTTATTTTCATGATTGTCTCATTTAATTAATAGGAGGCCTACTAGTTTATTGTTCGTTGCAATCTACTGCTAGATTAGATATCAAATCCGTAATTGTTTGATCCCTCTAATTTGTGAAGCAACTAAGATTTAATAATTTGCTGCGTCAAAAATTATTAGATCTTAGGAAGAATGCTCGACTAATTAAATGCAACTGCTTGTGTTGTTTAGCTTCATCGATCTTTCTAATTCTTAAGGCTGTTACTAGACTAAACCTTTAGCGCTTGTCTTGGGTTGTTTAGTAGTTAGGGTTATTAGATCGCTTGTTTTCTAATTAACTACAACTAAGGAGAGATAGGAAAATAGTTCCAACGATGAATATTCAAAGTATGAATTGATATATACTTGCATCGATGATCAGTTGTAAAGCTCTAATGATAGATGTTGACTTAGACCAAGGTTTGTTCTTTTGATTGAATTCGATACTTTAATTTGAATTGTTTCTTAGTTGTTTTTTTTAAAATTATTTTCGTTATATTCAAACCCTCCATCCTTGTTCACATAGCATAAAACTAAGCTAGATACTCTCCGTAGGAACGATCTTTACTCCACTACTACATATATTTTTAGGAGTTTAAGTTTTATTTTTTTTGGTTGCCTACGACGGCACACCAAATTTTGGCGCCGTTGTCGGGGAGTGATTCTAGTTGATTTTTGTGCTTCTTGTGATCCGTATTTCGTTCTTGAAATTTTGAAAAAAAAAAAAAAAAGGTTTAGCATAGAATTTTTTATTTTTATTTTTAGGAGTTTAAGCCGCAATATCTCAGTGTCCAGTCAATCATTTAGTCTCACTACCTAGATTGCCATTGCTTTCTCTTGTATGTCACCTATAGTCCACCGTTTAACAAGCCCACATTTTATACTCTGAGATAAACGTTTGCATTCATCCTCAAAGAACTCTTGATTTGAAATTGCATCAATTGTTATAGCCTTCTCCTTGTCTGAATCTAATATTTCTAAAAGAAGAAAGGCCACTAAACATACAGAGTTGCTCAACAAGGACTCTACAAGCCTAGAAAAATCAGGTAGTGACAAAGGCACCACTTTGGCTGGATGCACAGTCCTCACTAGCCTGAGCGATTTCGATCACCTAGCAGGCCTTTTATTTCGATCAAAGTGTATCATCATATTTGACTATGAAGGAAGGAACTTGAAGTGAAAGGGCACCATCTTGTGCAACGCAATGATAGTTGGCCCTCTATAATCTTTTATCAGGTAGACTAAAAAAAAAAAATCAAGGTGATTTGAGTTTTAGCGTTGAATTTTTTTTTTATTTAATTTAATTTTTAATTTTTTTTATTATTATTTTTTTTTAATTTTTTTTTTTCATTACTCTAGATTTTTTCTGATTTGTTTTTCATAGTTTATTAGAGTTTCCTTGATTGTTTATTACTGTAAGTCAATCTTCTAATCAAGGTGATTTGTAGTGCGATCTAGAAATAAAGAGAACTTTGTGCAGGTTAAGGAGGGAAGCTCGGAGAAATTTTGAAGAGAACGATCTAACTTTTGATAGCGATTCTGATTTAGAAGAGGAGGAAGTCACGAATAGAAATCGAACTTTGAAAGAGCTTGCCGCCCCTGATTTGAATCAACAACCTTTATGCATAACGTTCCCTACTTTAAATGCTACTACAACTTTTGAATTAAAATCTGGACTAATACATCTCTTACCCACTTTTCATGGCCTTGCAGGTGAAGATCCTCACAAGCATCTAAAGGTGTTTCATGTAGTATGCACGAGTATGAGACCCACTGGGGGTGACTGAAGAGCAAATTAAATTAAGAGCCTTTCCGTTTTCTTTGAAGGATTTGGCTAAGGATTGGCTCCTATTATCTACCCTCCAGGAGTATTACCACATGGAACGAGATGAAGAGGTTATTTTTGGAGAAATATTTCCCATCTTCAAGGGTGGCCAACATTCGAAAAAAAATTTGTGGTGTAAGGTAGCACAACGGAGAGTCCCTACACAAATACTGGGAATGTTTCAAGAAATTATGTGCAAGCTACCCCCATTATCAAATTAATGTGCAGCTACTTATCCAGTATTTCTATGAGGGCCTTCTACCCATTGATAGGAGCATAAATAATGCTGCTAGTGGAGGAGCTTTGCTAGATAAAACTTTCGAGGCCGTGAGAAACTTGATTACAAATATGGCGGCCAATTCTCAACAATTTGGCACTAGGCTTGAACCTCCATCTAAGCATGTTAATGAGGTAAATATTTCCTCCCTTGAACAAAAAATTACGAGTCTAACTTCTCTTGTTCGTCAAATGGATGTAGTTAATATGCAAACGGCGAAGGCTTATGGGATTTGTTCGGTAGTAAGGCATCCAACCGATATGTGCCCAACTCTTCAAGAGGAGCCCATTGAGCAAGTGAATGCGGCGGGTGGTTTTCCTGGACAACCGCAAAGGAAGTATGATCCCTATTCGAGTACGTATAACCTGGGATTGAGGGATCACCCCAATCTTAGCTGTGGGAATCCACAAGTAAATCAGCCCATGACTCAAAACTGCCCAAGTTATCAGCAATGTAAGTAGCCATACCCACCTAGACAACAACAACGCCAAATTCTAATTCTGGTTTGTCTTTAGAAAATATTGTTAAGTCTCTTGCCACTAATACTTTGCAATTTCAACAAGAGACGAAACAATTTCAACAAGAGGCGAGGGTCAGTATTCGAAGTTTGGATGATTAGATGAGCCAGATGGAAACCACAATTAGTCGACTAGAGGCATAAAGCTCTAGGAAATTACCTTTTCAAATGGTAGTAAATCTAAGAGAAAATGCAAGTGCAATCGTTTTGAGAAGTGGTAAAGAGGTTGAGATCCCAGTAAAGGCAGCCCCTACATCATCAAAGCAAGAAAAGGAGAACAACCTCGTTGTAGACAAGAACATTCCCAATGACGATGACATACCAAAGCGTAACTTTCTGCTTCTTTCTAATTATAAACCAGTACCTTCTTTTCCTTAGGCTTTAGTAGAATCTAGATAATATAAGCAAAATAAAGATTTATATGATACTTTTCGTAGATGCTGAGGTAAATATTCCACTTTTAGATACTATTAAACAAGTATCTCATTATGCTAAATTCCTTAAAAGAACTGTGTACAAATAAGAGGAAACAGTAACTTAAAGGATGTGAGATGGTGAAAGTAGGGGAGAGTGTTTCTGTAGTTATTCAAAGAAAATTCCCTATGAAGTGCAAAGATCCAGGTATGTTTACTATCCATTGTACGACAGGTAACACTAGATTGAAGAAGGCCATGATAGATTTAAGAGCTTCTATCAATGTCATGCCATATTCTATATAGATTCTTTAAAACTTGGACCTTTGAATAAAACTGGTGTTGTGATTCAATTGACTTGATAGATATAATGCCTATCCTAAGGGTGTAGTTGAGGATGTTCTTGTGTAAGTTAATGATTTGATTTTTTTTTGCTGATTTCTATGTGCTTGATATGGAGAATGGTGATCAAACTGTTCCTATTTTGTTAGGAAGACCATTGTTAAAGACATCCAAGACTAAGATAGATGTTCATGGTGGCACACTTACCATAGGAATTTGATGGTGAAATTGTTAAGTTTAATATTTATGATGCCATGAAATATCCTGATGATGATAATCCTATTTATTCTATTGATGTGACTGATTCTTTAGCACAGGAAGTTTTTGAACTTGCTGTAAAAGATGGATTAGAAGTTTCCATTAGTAAGCATCTTGAGAAAGAAAATAAGGAGTTAGCCTTGAGTACTGATTTGCAGGAAACTGTTGCAGCGTTAAATGATTTTTTGAAGTTACAATAGTCAGGTAACATTCCTTATATTGCATCACCAGTTTCTAATGAGAGGCCTTTACCCTCTGTTTCGCAGGCCCCCTATTCCAGATTTGAAGCCTCTCCCTAGTCACCTTAAGTAATAGGACTGCATATAAGACTGCTCATTGGTATGTCAAATTATCGGTTGGTGTTTGGGAAACCATTCCACCTTCCAGTTGAGTTAGAACACAAGGCTTATTGGGCTATCAAGAGTTTCAACATCAAGATAAATGAAAGTGGAGAACACAGGAAGTTGTAACTACAGAAGTTAGAGGAAATTTGCAATGATGCCTACGAGAGTGCAAGGATTTACAAGGAAAAGACTGAAGGCTTTTCATGACAAGATGATCT